>LUCH01001447.1:37108-85735 GCA_013368495.1 Paragonimus heterotremus
GTCGTGCCTAACGTGAGGTCAATGGCGCAGTGGTAAACACGGTTGCCTCATGAACAGCATGTCCGTGGTTCAAGTCCCGGCAGTGGCGATGATATGTACTACTGACGAGCTCTAATGAGAGCGAAACTCGAGTCTAGTGCTTCTTTTCGAAAGAGGTCGACTGGAAAGTCTATGGGAATGCGACAGCTGCGATCAATTGTGGGTGATGTTCAATTTGAAGTCACTATATGTAACGATTCTTATTTTATCATCTAATTGGTTTGTCTCACCAACTCGAAACCCGGAGTCTTACTCCCGGTCTATAGATAAGCATATCAGTCACTACCGAACGTTACCAAGTAACGAACCGGTGTCTAACATTTCCTTATTGTGGTAGGCTAGCTGATCGTTTTGTCTCAGTTCGAGTCTTCGGTTCCTCACAACATTGCATTCCGACAAATCCCTCTATTGAACTTTCATCCATCACGGTGCCTTCAGACATCGGTTTGGATTGGTTGCTCACTGATTACAACATCTTTCTGGACTATTCTGATTTTGATGTAAACCACTTTCATGGTCGTTCTGATGGGCACAACATATTTCCTTCTAACCGGGCATGCAGAAATCGCTCATGGTACTGTTCATCATGTGTCATATGTGTACAAGTTGCTCTGACTTTTATTTCACACATATCTTGATATCCGTGTGTTTGTTCACGTATCAAGGTTGTAGTCCTAATAATTTTTGTGCAAAGCATTTTAATCTGTACGACTGGAAGAAGTGAATTGTTCTCAACTTTTCATACCTATTAGCCTTCTGATCTACATATACAACTCTTACCACCACGAACAAACACTCCCATCGTTAACCTCATCTGGTGCTTTGTCCATGCTTTTTTAACCTTTCTACTGATTACTTGGTATTTCATAGGTGTCTTTTATATAGCTGTGCAGCCTATCATTGTTGTGTTTTTGATGAGCAATTGTTTTTATTTTCAAACAGCGCTTCCCGCAAACCCAACCCGAGTGCTGTGGTCCGGCGCGCGGCTTCCGGTACGGCGACGGAATTAGGTCTATTTGGGAAATCGATCGACTTTCATGAACCTCATCTGACCGGGGTGCTCACCTCTTCTCCTTCTCTAGGGCACAAGCGTGCGGTATCCGATGTGACAAGTTAGTTGGTACTTTTTCATTAATAATCTGATGTTTGGTGAATCGTCATCAAACTGAATCTAGCTCGTACGCACCTAAGGTTGAGTGGGATCTCATGGTCATTACGAAGTGCTTCTAAGAAACACGCGTTTTATAGCTTCTATAGAAAAAGTGTTATTCGCACCTTATTTGTGACGTGGGAGTTAATTAATCTGGAAGTCAGTTCGTCTGGGGTTTCAATCATGTTCATGAGTCATAATTTGCTCATCCACTTGTAACGATTATTTTAAGCTCCGCACATTGGTTGTTTAGAACTGGAACAAGTTCAAGGTATGTGCTTGGGCAATTCACTCAATTATAACCAACTGGTTGGAGTACGTTTCTCGCATCTGTCATTAGTTTCTTAAATAGATAACTGGAAGACTCCCACATCGAGCTCGACCATATTAGACATTCTGAATAACCAGATCGCACTCAACCGGCACATGAGTATAAGTTCTTTCTTTCGACCTTTGGTTGTCTGTCAAAGTCATGCTTCCGGCGACTCCTTACTAATCAACTCTCTTACTTCCTATATATTATTAGAACATGTTGTACACACCACTTATCATCAAATTACTTAGTGTGTAGTTACCCAAATTCTGTTGCCGTTATTATGTACAACGCTTCATTACAATGATTTTTAGTACAGCTCTTTTGCTGGAGTTTGGTACTCGGTTTCAAGTCTGTTCGGCTGACGATCGCTTTCGTGATACCAAAGTGTTGCAAACTCAGTTCCGGAGATTTTTCATCATCCTCTTAATGAAAGTATGATAATCATCCACAGAATGAGTGCATATTAGGTGAAATGCGCATGGTCACCTCAGTAAGGCAAGTCTTATTTTGTATCCGATCTCTTTGGAATCCCTAATTTGTTTTACGCTTGCTCCGTTTAAGTGAATTTATTCGTGCCTTGTGTTTCTAGATGATTAATAGAATTTAATTTTAAGGTTGAACATCACTCACAATTGATCGCAGCTGTCGCATCCCCATAGACTTTCCAGTCGGCCCCTTTCGAAAAGAAGCACTAGACTCGAGTTTCGCTCTCATTAGAGCTCGTCAGTAGTGCATATCATCGCCACTGCCGGGACTTGAACCACGGACATGTTGTTCATGAGGCAACCGTGTTTACCACTGCGCCATTGACCTCACGTTAGGCACGACCGAATTATCATATGTGAACGCTCAACCACTCTCGCTTGTGAGTAATGATCAGGTTGAGCGTTCACATATGATAATTCGGTCGTGCCTAACGTGAGGTCAATGGCGCAGTGGTAAACACGGTTGCCTCATGAACAACATGTCCGTGGTTCAAGTCCCGGCAGTGGCGATGATATGCACTACTGACGAGCTCTAATGAGAGCGAAACTCGAGTCTAGTGCTTCTTTTCGAAAGGGGCCGACTGGAAAGTCTATGGGGATGCGACAGCTGCGATCAATTGTGAGTGATGTTCAACCTTAAAATTAACCAAATCCCCGACTACTCATCAGTAATCTAAAATAGAATTTAAGTTTATGTACAACTTCTAAAGATGATGTAGAAAGAATTGAATAACTGTGATAGAACAGTTTCAATTATTTGTCCAGATTTCGCAAAGCACGACTTCCATATTTTAATGAAGACTGAACTCGTGTAGCATTCCTATTCTTGTTCTGGAACGAGCTTACATTCTGGTAGTATGCAACGTCTAAATTCTTAGAATACCCATTTCTCTATTCTTATCTTGACGCCAATCACTTTGGCACTGAGCAAGCCGCAAGAGGCAGATGCATTATAACCAGCTGTGATTAGTAGAATTCGGCAGAAGATGACATTTTGTTGATGGGGACAGCTGAACAAACGGGCGAATACGAGTGATTTGTACTTAAAAGAAGTATGAAACAGCTTCTCGCATATAATTTTCACATTACTATCTCTGGTGTTTTGTCATCTCATAGTCTGGTTGCTCACATAGTGATTCCACAACACAGGAGTGATGGTGCGCAAGCGATTACTTTCAAAGACAGGTATTGGGAGGCTTACTTTCCCTTGAGTAAACCAAGTTTCGCATCTATATTACAAAGCAACACATGACTGCCTAAGTACGTGCACTTTTTCGTTGAAAGGCTCGTGTCTTTCTATCACGCCGGGTGAATCAGCTTGGCAATCGCTATTCCGTTTTTACATACGGTTGCCGATCGACTCTCGCAAACTTTCGTTAACGCCTGTGCGGCTGCGTAGGCATACGAACTTATTTACCGTTAAGGGCGAATGGGATCACACATCTCCTTGCTAATCCAGAACTGATACTAATACTTTCTCGCTGAAAGTGCCAACACCGAAGGGCTGATATCGTTAAGCTGTTTGAAACGTCTTGCGCTGTGTGTGGGTTGTCAGCGGTTAGAGCGGTGTGATCAACGCAATCAGACTAACGGAATTCGTCACTTTGGAGAGATTTGACATCACCGAAATATTCGCCTTCTAATGCTCTACCTAAGTATGTGATGCTCCTGTAAGCGCATACTCAGAGACTAGAATTCAGTAGTTACCGTATAAGTGTGCTGGTTGTCTTCCTTAAATATCATGGTGTAGCGAAAAGGCGTCCAATAAAACACAATCTTCATCGTCCAACACACTAGTTCACATGCTACGAGCGCGCTCGCATTTATGAATCAGAATTCTGGTCCACAACATCCCCAGGTTTCCGCTCGTGCGTCGTGCGCACTTCTGCCCGGTTTATGTGGGTGATCGGCGCCTTCTATCCGGGGGTTTTCCGCCTGCCAGTCTTCATCCGTTGATCCGATTTCGGTGAGCGATGGCTCGTCCGGTCCCTCGTGTTGTCCTCCATCTATCCACTGTGAGCTTTGAATGTTCTCCACAACAGTGTCGAGATATTCCCCCGAGTGTTTGAATACTCGCCCCTCCGGCCTGAACATTCACCACAATGAGACTTTAGATTCTCTTCATAAAACCACTTTTCTGGTTTTTTCTTCTGAAAGAAGACTAACCCAATAGATTTGTTAAGCTCATTTCAAAATTTACCTGCCTTTAGTGTAGTTTCGTAGCATTCTACCGGCGGATCGCCGGTAAGGTTCACTCCCAGTGCACGTGACTTTATAAACCTGGCACATGTGTGTCGTAAACCATAAACACCTTCCTACGTAGTACGCGTGGCTGAGGATGACTCACTGTATCAACTGGTTCAGCCCTTATTGCGTCATTCGCCCATCTCGGTGTGTCAACACCGTGGTGTGCGTTGTGTGCATGTGTGCATCTGAGTGCATTACCCTCCAGTGATGATTTTTTGGCAGTGACGATGCCAACACCGTCACCGCCACCACCAGCTTGCTTTTTCAGTCTGAGTAAGTGATTATTCAGCCAGCTGTAGCATGTCACTGTCGGATTTGCACAGACCTGTTTTGTTCATGTTAAGTATTTATGTCAGTATTGGTTGTTTGAAGACTTTTTATGTAGCAGCGTAAGCCAACTCTGAGAGGTTCACCTAACTCTTTTTCGACTTTAGGGTGTGATGAATAAAGCGATTGATCTGTGCGCGCTTTGCCGCGGGTCAGTTCATTCGGTGCTAAGTCTTGTCTGATAGATGATTTGGTGCACACGAGAGAATAACAGCTTTTGTAAGCTCGGTGATTTGGGCACCGTGCCTTCCTGTTTATTGCAGTACCTACAGGTTGCTTAGCTTTTTTATGGTCATCACAGTTACTCTTGTTTCTGCATATGAGGTGTACACAACTGTAGTGTTTTTTTTATCGCCGGCCCTACCACTCTAAGCCGACGAGTGGGATGGTACCGTATGTCCCGGGCGAAAAAATCAGAAGTCCAGACAAAAAGGGTTTACTCAGCGAGCAAGCTCCCTAAACGAGTCGGGCGAGCAAATCCTGAAACCACAATCAGATTATCTGGCTATGCGTAGAGAGTGAGAGTGTCCGTGCCGTTCGAACGTAGTCGCCCGGCCCTATCAACTCAGTGTTTTGGCCACCACGGTCCAGGGTCGATGGAACTTGCCCGTTTACACGCATTTCCGTGGCCGTTTCAGCGCTTGAATGACAACGCTGAATTAGCAACCAGCATGCACCGGTAAGCGCAACCGGACAAACTAAAAATATGTTTCTCTAGCGGATTGTGTCACAACAATAAATTTTTCACTGACCCATAGATAGAAAAAGCTGCATTCAGAAACGAAACAGGGTTACCAATCTCTAGAACACTTATCAAAGCAATGTTTCCATATGATCTGAAGCACGTCATGTTCTGTTCTTAGGCTTATCGTGTCATTTGTGAACTTACGGTGATGTATAGTTATGCTCTGAAAACAGTAAGCGTCGCTTGGCACCTTCCAGCTTTGTGGCCTTCTTACTGAGCCGTTCCGTCCCACTTTCTATCAACATCTTATTCGACCATTTTAGGCATCTTGAAGGTAACTTGTTGCGTCATCGAGGTCAGCGTGGACAGCTCGTTCAAAAATATTGTCTAGATTGAGATGTTTTTATTCTCTGGAGACGTGTTTCATCCTGAAAAACGACATGTCCGATGATCGTTTATTTTGGGCTCACACAAAACATTACGACCAAGAATAATATGTTAATACATGTGAGTTGTAGTCGAACTGTGCGGATTGGGGAGCGTAACGCACTCCTTACAAGTATCGTGTTTGTTCGTAAACTGACTTCTCAAGGACTGTCCAGATTGTGTTATGTGCCTCTGATGGCGGTTTAGAAGTGACACTTTTATTTCACTGAAGGCACCTTGGAGTTGTGAGCATGGGTTGACTAATTTGGTCTACGTGCATGTGTGTATGTCTGTCTGTCTGACTCTGGTCATATCGAGTTACGTTCAGTTCAGTTTGTCAGATATCAGCGGCACAAAACTTGATCTGGACGAATTTATCATGTTGGAATCAGATTGCAGTCCTGGAACTCACCGATCTACTTTTATTGATATCGTTTACAGCTGTTTAAAGGCCACTTTGTACATTCCGTAGAATAAGTGTTTGATCTTTATCCTAGATATCGCGTCTGGTTAACGCGCATCTGTGAGTGTTGATTAAACGCGTCAATGACCAAAATATCTGCTGGATGATGTTTCACTACACACGTACTAAAACCTTATATCAGAGAGAGAGAAATCCGCAATATGTTTTATCAGATTCCTTACTTAAATCAAAGCTGATAAATCCCGCCAAGTATACCAATCTGCCAATTACCGCTTCACATGTGCTGTTCTACTGATGGGTCGACAGTCTCGTCACGTACAGATAAAAAGAAAAACCATTAGTACAGAAACCTTAAATTCACAGGAGACGCCCAAAACGATCTCCACGGTTTTGCTTATATAAAAGCATTCTCATTAAGCATGAGGACAACATACTTTGCAAAGTAGTCAAACATTGCGTTGCATTCCGTGTCCCTCTAATGTTTGTAGACGTTCTCTTCATTCAAACTCCTTCGTATCATTTCAGTAATCCACATCAGAGGTTCGTTTAAAGACATTATGTTCGGTAATTGACTGGAGTTCTCCTTCTTTTAGGCTTATCTTTTCTTTTGGCTCAACTGCGTCAGCTAATTGTGAGATTCAAGCGATATTCTAACTATATGACCCGGGATGTTCCTCGTATTTTAAGTGTACTGGGCACAGTGTTTCTCTAAAAGTTCTTCTGCTCTGGTTTTCAGGCTATTCATTTTCGCCATTATTGTAACCCATCCGGGCGTTCCAGGACACTTTTCTGAGAACTGCTATCTGTCTATTTCAATTACTACCATTTTTTATGATCGTTTTTACTTATTTGTTTGCACATGTAGTCTAGCTACACACCATTTTACGTGCATGTCATGTGAAGCGGTTAGAAGTGACAGTCCCACCAGTATTGACCTTCGATATGTCTCACCTTCTTCATTGTCTATCCGTTTCACTTGTCACTTGAACTCGCCATTCTAAAATGCTGAGCAAACCGACTAAATAGAGGTCTCCACCGACACTACGTGTGTGAATGAGTATAGATTTATTGATAATTTTTTGCTCGATTGTAACGAATCAGTTCTAGTCTTACCAAATAAGATTTGTCACGTTTACTCCCTTAGATATCAGTAGCACTAAGATTGATCACTATATCTGAATCAATGGATTTAACTGTTCTTGTGTGTTATACCGAACGTCTGTTTTTATCTGAAGGTAGAAACCCATCCACTTCCGTACGGTAGGTATATTAAACGTGGACATAGCAGAAAACCATGAAGTATGAAGGCATGCACATGACATAAATGTGACTTGGGGGCGTATTTTATAGCCATATATATATATATATATATATATATATATATATATATAACGTCACAACTTCCCTGTTATTCACCCACCACCTCTGCCGTTCGTCTTGTGAAAATAAGAGGCTCGTTTTCAATGTTGTACTTTGCCTATATGTCATAGTCAGACACCATAAAAGGTTATGCATTCTGTTCGAAAAGAGTTAACCAACATTATTCCCGTACTTCATTCTCGTTTGAAACCTAAGGCTCTGTACAAACCGGAGTGACGGTAATTTTCTCGACTTGACTGGCTTCATGCTTTGACGATCGGCTGCGTTGGTCGTGGATGCTAAACTAGTTTGATAGCGTTCATCTTTTGGATCCAATGGATGCTTCACTTTTGTTAACAATGGTTTAGTAGCTGAACCTAAACTCTGAACTCTCCCTATTCAACTAATTTGGGTTTCCTTATATATTTGCCTCCATCTTACGTTGTACCAGATTTGGTCACTCATCATAATCCACGAATATCTAAATGTAAACCACCGAATGGATCAGCGGCTCTAATCGACACTCGGAAAGTTATCCCCGATCGTTGGTCTTCGACCGACTCTGCGGTGGGACTTTCAGGAAACATTGGGCGGTCTTCCGACAATCCACTCAATCATCAAACTGAATCAACATCCGGACCGGGTGCTTCCAATGTAGCGAATGGGCATGGCGGGAATCCACACTTCTGTTATTCAACCGGACTCCCTAGGTGCGGGGTGAATACCGGCAAGCTGCTTGGCTCCACAGGCAATGTGAACGAAGTAAGCCATCTCGTTTGGTGAAGACTTACTGTATTTCTCGTCCAAGGCGACAATTTTAAGGTTCATATCACGCTTTTGATCGATAGTCCTTGGTTGTTGGACAGTCGCTTTTATCTTCTAAGCGCTTAGGCCTATCGCAATATTCTGGTACTTTTGTTGGCACTCAGTGAATGAAAAAATACGTTTGCTTTGTCCGATGTGTTAGAGGTGGTTCCTACTACTTAATGATTCTCCATACAAACACCACCGGTTCTTGTTCTGTCCTGTGTGTAACTGCATCTCCAACCCCCCCCAAAGATTGTTACCACCTGCACACTAAGTTGACAGAAGCCTTCATGTACGTTTGCTGCAGCTCTTCTACTCAGGAATTAAGCACATGATTCACCGCCTAACAGACTTCATCCTTTGAGGTCGCAGTTGTCGTGACTTCAGGCAGCGAACTAAGCCTTGGATACCAGGAACCGTGAGTTCGAGAATCGGTCGTGTACTGTACACAGTGGACAGTCGGGCAGGCACAACCAGAAGACATGTCTATCACATAAAACGCAGATACACGACAGATGACAACTATGCGAACAACCATTGTGAACCGCCGCTAGATATACTACTTGATACATTTTCTCTACCAAAAGCGAGAACGCCAGAACCTGAACAACCTGATGTACCGCCACCGGAGAGCAGTCCAGAAAGAAGACATTCAAGACGCACACGTCCCCCAATCCAGAGATTTCAGATAAATCCATAAAGGCGATCGTACTTGTGACATTTTCCTTTTCTTTAACAGGGAAAGGTGTACGGTCCATCTTCGTTACGTTCATGCATGTGCATTCACGCACACACAATCGCCCACTCACGTAAACCGTCCCGTTTCACACCTGCCGGTTGCAAAGGTCACGTGCAAAGGTCAAGTTCACTGTAAACTCAATTCATTGTTACGTGTAATTCACTTTCATGCTGGCTCAGTCAGGATACACAAGGTTCCTCCTAAATCCTTGGAGTTCTCACTTCAGTGCGTAGTGCAGATACAATAGCATTATACACATCTCTTCAACCTGCTGTTTCGTTCATGGACGGTCATTTTCAGTTAAGGACCATTTATCATGGAACGTTTACTGCACTAGATTTCAAAAGCTTATTGGGTCTTATCGCATTGCTGTATAACAGGCACTCTCGTTTGTGAGTAGTATGGTGGGTACATTCGAGAATTAAAAGGCAAGACTCAACTCCAGGAAGGCGATGGGCCAGAAGCGACTATCGGACTAGTGTGTACATACTACAGGGGAAGTGCCACCAGGGCGAATGACAATATACTACTACCTGATATATGTGAATGCGCGTCAACCGTGCAAATAAATGTGCGTGTTCGTAGTTCTATGTTTTAACATAATCCTTACGAGAATTCTTGCAATAAACAACTTTTTTTGCGGTCACAACGGCATTAAGTCTTTTTCTCCTCCGTATCACGAAACCGTCTACCCACATGTTTGCAACCATCTTTACAACTGTTCTTATGGGAATATATGTAGACCATCCGCATGGTAATATCACCCTAAAGAAGGTTCCTTAAAAAAGATCGGTTCTGTTTGATTCTGATATTTTTACAATCGTAATCTTCTTATAGAGAGTACTTTCAATAATAGAACACTTTTGCCTCAGTGCATTCAGCCGACATACGAATATTGCTGTTTTTTTTAAAAAAAATTTGCATGTAGGAATCAGCACCTAGTTACCTGTCAAATTGTGTTATCTTCAGATCGCCTTTGTTGCTGCAACGCCTATTTGCCTGCTAATGTCAACGTAAAAGCTGAATCAGACTGCGCCATCGACTGGCACATCCTGACCGTATGGTTATATGGTCGTATTCGAGTTGGTACTTGTTATCAACCGGTATACACGATCAGTATTAACTTACCTCATCTACCCAGACTCATAAATCGATCGAAAATATACTCTAGCAACTTTGGCATAGGTGCCGCTAATTTCGAACCATCATGTCTGACTCACTTAGTTCAGAGGGCTGTTGAGGCGCTTCAGTACGTACAGACTTCTGCGTGCATGCTCTCTTCAGGCATTTATATTCAAGAAACAGCCTATCAGAAAAGCACACTTTTGTGGTCGGAGCAAAAAATGTAATTAACAGTAATGAATAAGCTTTTCAAGTGAACGTGCAATGTCTTGTTGATCAGACCTAGTGGATATTGACCTTTGTTTGTCTACACTACTGTTCTCGCTCCGTTACACACTGCACACTATTCATTTTTTGCTCCTTCAGTTCTTTCCAACCGACATGCTCCACCCATCTTTGTATTGTCAGTAAATATGTTTTAGAGCACCGAAGTGAGTTTTTGTGCCTGGGTTGCTGATCAGAGCATAATTGTCGTTGAGTTCTATAACAACGTCCAGAATAAACTGTTGATCAACTTCGTGTGGTGCATACATTGGGGTATCAATTCAACATGTATCCGGTTTATCCACTTGGCTTTGTGAAAGTTCCTACGAAGATACGAGTCGGAGGACACATTTCCAATTCATCTATTAATTGAAATATGATGACTCCGTGGGCTCTACGACCAAAAGGGATATTACTTTGCAGGTCATTAATCATGCTTTGGGCTGACTGAAGTAAATTTAGCCTGGAAAAGTTCCAAGAGTCTCTTCACTACTCAAACCCTTTGTGCCTTTCAGTCAAGTGAGGATTCCTAACTGCATTGAGCACACTAAAGTAGACGAATGCAAGTCTGGTATCATCTCTGTTTGGGTCGAATTCAATTTCATGCTAATTAAAACTACCGGTTGTGACAATTTGTGTATGACGTCAGTTATCAGTTAGGCTGACGGGGTTCGGTAGGTCACAGTTGGATGATTGACTAAAGTTTGGCCAGTTATGCTTTGGGTTGAGAGCAATACTGGTGAAATTCTAGATTCTAGAATAGATGCCAAATGGGCAATCTTACTTCTTTTTGCCTGTAGCCGAGAAAACCTGAATTTGGCGGCTATGAACTTATGATTCGTTTGCACAGTTATTCACAGTCTAAATAAAGGGAACATTGTGAATGACAATGCACTCGAATCGAGGATTCACGACCACTCTGTTAAGCTCTGTCATCCACGCATGGTCTGATTGATTTTAGACGTATTGTATGCAGCTTGTTACAGTACCAATATTTGCTTTGTTTCACTTTTTTCGTCAAATGAAATATGACTCAGTCAGACGGAAACGTTGACAAGACCCTGCTTTTTGAGGTACACGACAAAGAGGGCCTTATGGTTTACCACCCATGCTAATAACTGTCTTCTGATTCACTCACAGGGATATTGATGAGCGATTGTGTGTGAGCCACGTTTGGTCTGATCGTTAATGATGTGAGTATGTTTTTGCAGTTATCGATAACCTGTGGTACGATGTGTTCCTTATCAGAAGATGGAGCACATGTTCCTACTACTTCAGAAAATGATGTAGACCTTGCTTTCTTGTCTAGGGTGCACTGGTCGGTAGTTATGCGTTTTACATTGGACGATCATTAAGACATGGGTGTTATATTACTGGCTGTTCAACCCTACTTGGTAACTCAGGTAGTTGATCTGGTTTATTAGTAGATTGTGGTAGTAGAGGGTTTGGGGTCATGAACCTCATTTTTGAATTAGGAAACTTTCTGATGATATTGTGATTCCTGTTTCTTATACTGGCGTGGTGTGTGCCACCAGGTTGGTTTATTTTTGACCTAATAACGAACAGATTTGTGAAACAGTCGAAATGTAAAGCCTCTGTGTGATATTTTTCAGCACTTTATAAACAGTTGCGGGTGTTCCGTTACATGTGACGTGATATGCAGAGCGAGCACCCAGCAGTTTGACGTTGTGTCTGATTCGCTTGGTGCATGCGGGACGGAGTATCCGTGAGATGAAGATGTTCAAACTTCTACATATGCTTGTCTATGCAAAATACTGACTAGTGGTTAAGAGTTCCGGAACCGACGAATTGAAACCTACGACGAATAAAGTCAAACGAACAGCAGTTATTTTGGCACCGGCTGACTTGGCATGAGGAAAGGATTAGGTTTTCAAGATGAGTGCGTGAAATATGGATTAGATGATAGTGAAAATCGGATTTTTTGAAGAGATTTGTGGCTTTGTTTACCTGGATATCGTAGGCTAAATCTTGGTAAGCTAAACGGTCAAACGGCAAGGTGACTGACTAGGCCACTCGGGGCAGGTATTGAACGGTAAACTTACCACGTGCCGGTGATCAGTTCAAAGGACACTCCTGGGTCACTACGACCAAGACACGAGTTCACGGGGTCAAACAGTCGGCGGAAGAATAACTACTCATGGGCAGGCACAGGATCAGATTGTTTGTATCAGTCAGGTGGGGTTGACTACACAGGTGGTGATTGCGGACGGACACACGGTGGATGCCAAGCAAAGAATAAATATAAGCGCCAATCATTTGTGTTGAACGGTGATAATTCCCGAGGATAGATGTAGCACGCACCGCTGGACCTTGGATTTACGGTCAATTAACTTATCCCTTTTGAAAAATGCAAGACAACAGCGGCGTACCAACAAGTACACAAGCAGTGATTGTTCGCTTTTTGTCCTTCGGGTCCAATCGCTGCAAAAATGAGCATACTTCTTAAGGTCGTTTCTGGAAGGGTGAATCTAAGCTGTCGGTAGACGCAGCGGCTTGAATATTTTGTTACAATATTTCCTTTAACTAGAGATTTTATGAGCAACGGTTTCTTTTACCAGTGTGCATTGTCTCGTGCACTATCTTCGTTATCATATTCGAAGTGATGTATTGCTCCGGATAACCATTTTGAACCGTTTTCTAATTCTTGCTCTAATTACCGGATGTAGTATTCTTTAATGAGTACAACACTGTTGAACTCAGTGCATTGATCTGATTTGATAAACTAGTATGATCCGAAGGCGCGCATTGAGTAGAGTTCAACAATCTAGATTTACTAGTGATCTACTTCTATTTTATGAATTTAAGCACACGCGTGCAGAGCGATAAAATTTGTGACCGCACCACACCGGTCCACAAATTGTAAGTTAGCGAAATTTACTCAAAAAATTAGCTCTCTGGATAGTTTCTTTTGCGGAGCATATTCTTCGGAATGTAAAAGATCCGAGTCCATGCATCTTATTAAATCGAAGTGCGTTTTTTTATTAGGACATGAGTTTCTCCATCAAAACTGCAGGTGTCACTGTCTCTATCCGTTTTACGTTATTGTTGCTTTTCCCGAAGATAATCAACAAAGACATTCTCCTGTCTCCCAGCTTGGAAGTGTGTCTACGCAGCTCACGCAGTTTACAGCACCTCCATCCACCCGACCCCATCCATTCTCATTTTCCACTCTCGTCGTCTATCGATGACAGCCACATATCCTTAAAACTCTCGAAATATCCAGGTGGTACCCATGTGGCTTCCTCGCACGTTGATCACAAACTACCGGTCGCCAGCGCTGTCACAACGTCTTCAAAAAGTCCACCAGACAGTGGATTGCATTTGGCGATTCCCGGGTCACAACGTTCTACTTCGGATGATCGACTCACGGAACATGGGTCGCCACGATCGGAAACTGTAAATTCTCCATCGGATCCCATTCTGAGTTTACAACTACAACTAGTTCCTCGTTTGGTACCGGAATGGGATTTCATCGATGGTCTGATGCGTCTGGCACGCCGACTGGTCCCAATCAGTCCTAAGGAACAACGGAGTAAGTCGTGTATACAGCTTGTGTGCTTGCATTATTTCATCATATTTGTTCACGTGTGACTTTGTGTTAACATTCACTCTCGCCACTTCCACTGTCTTTGAGATGTTAATGAGCATGCGTTAGGTGGATTTTGTGATTGCCGATCGTTCACCTGTAGAAATTTACACAAACGACACAAAAATTTGGGAAATAAAACAATCAAACTGGCGATGATGTGATAAGCTGCTTCGTTGGTCTAACCATTGATGATATTTTCCTGTCGAAGTTGAACAAGAAACATCTGTTACACTTACAAACGAAGAACTATCTAGGGAGGTTGTGCCGATGACATCGTAGTTTTACATGACAGTACTATGCACAATCTCAAATTTTTGACACTGAATGTTCTTCGCCCTAATATATTGGTTAGAGATCGATCAAGATAGATTACTGATTTACACTTTTTAGATATTTTGTTCACTCGTGCAACGATAAGGAACGCTTGAGGATTAGTTTATTGCAAACCACCGTGGACTTGGCTTCATGCTGCTCATGAAATTTTGGGATAAGTGATTTTTCTTTGGGCTCAGATGGTCTGCACTCAAAACACAATTGATGTAGAAAACAACAGGATCCTCATCCTCATCAGATAATTATTCAGATACAGTGGTCAAATAGAAGACAATTGTGTTAAAGGAAGGAAAGTTCAACAACCATCGTTGCGAAAAGATGTCTATTTCGTAGTGAGCTGCTCAGTACGGTTAGCTTATCGGACTTGGCGACCCAGCGATTCATATCGGCCAGTAACATGGTTTGTTGATCCGCAGATTTGGTTACACAAACTGATATCATAAAATTGTTACCCCTATCATTAATGGTTTGTGCTTTTTTGCGTTTTGTCTCAGGTAATCTAAGTCTTTGATCGTCATTACAAACAGGTATATGAAGACAGGTGATAGGCTATTTCACATCCTTATGTCGTATGTGCTAGCAATCAATGTGTTCCAGTTGACCGCGTGACTCACCGGATATTCCCAGTGATCTTCCACTGATTCCCAAACATTCGTTTGTGGTCGACCATTCGTGAATCAGAAACTGTTGTTCAAGCCTAGTAGAATTTACCTACTGCCAAAATTGTTCTAAGTCACAACCTTGTGCATTAGTGCTAATCGCCGCGATGATAAACCCGTCGCGATTTTAATAGATAGTGAGAAATTACATGTATATTTTGTTATTTTTTACAATTATATATATATATGTATATATATACGTCTTTGTTGCACATTCTGAGGCAGTGAAAGTCTATCCACTCCGTTTCATACTTGTTCTTAATTCACCGGTCGATTGATCACCGGCGATGTAAACGCTAATGTAAATTTTGGTCGTTTTACTCAACGTTGGCATCTTTGTTCTTTTTGCTGTCGCACCGTACGTTTTTGTTCTCTTCGTCCGAATCCGGTCAAGCACTCACCCAAAAGCTGACCTAGAGCGGTCAGATATATTTTCTCAAATTTTAAGTCATAGCATCTGTATCCTCATATGTTGCTGTCATTAACTCGAAATTTCCACAGCTACATATTTATCAATGACTCGCTGTTCATTAATCCACCGGAACGAAAGGGTTTTTGCAGTTCTTTTTCTAATCGGACATTGCACTTGATAATAAAACCAGAGCCACGAATCCTGTTAGCTTGATTGACGTGATCGTTCGTACACCATGGACACACATGCATGTACAGTGAACATCTGATCATCATCTAAACAGTACTCATCCGAATTAAATTATTTTTCTCATCATCTCAGTCATCACCTACTTGCCAAAGTCTCGGCAATTCCAATAGGAACGCAAAGAGATAGACAAATGTGCCTAGTTGGTGAAATCTTAGGGAATTGCACAGTACCTTTCAATCAAAATTCCAACTTTTACACCACGTTGCGTTTGCTGTTCTGTTGACATACAAGGTCATGGAGTAGCTGGGTAATGTTAATTTACCAACAGCTGGACAAGTGCAATCGCGACAACCCGTTTCGAATGACCCATTCATGTCGTTCTCGGCCAAATGTCACCACCACATCTTCAGCGTCCCCTATTGTTACTGTGTGACACATCGTAATTATTCTGGAATGTTTACTGTTTGTCCCGTTTTATGCAGGTACTTAGTAGGAAAAGTTGCTTTTTCTGGGTAAATCCGTGCTAGGAATACCCCGTTTCGCACACAACCACTTGTGCATATTACTGATGAGTAGTCAGGGATTTGGTTAATTTCAAGTTGAACATCACCCACAATTGATCGCAGCTGTCGCATCCCCATAGACTTTCCAGTCGACCTCTTTCGAAAAGAAGCACTAGACTCGAGTTTCGCTCTCAATAGAGCTCGTCAGTATTTTCTCGGTAGCATCATACTTAATTGTTCATTAGTTGTGGAATATCTGTTAGCTGTTCTGCTTGTCAAACTGCTCTTAGTTGTTCCTGACATACTTTTTCAATTATTGTTAATCACTGTCTCACTTCGTGATTTGGATAAAATAAAGTCTAGTTAAAACTCATTGACCCGCTCACTGATCTTATGGGTACATTGCCAAGTTGTCGAATGAACGAACTGGCCATACTAATCAAGTTGCCGCTGATTTGTTTCAGGTGCTGGACCACTCTCTTTTACTCTGTCATTTTTTAAGACACTAGCAGGGGACTGTAATTTCCCAGAACAACAACACTCCAGTTTATGCTCCATGTACATAGCTATTTCTTCTAGGAATTAATGGTTCTGAACTGTCCGACCGACTGCTTTAAGCTATACTCCCGTGCTATTCAGATTAGCGGATGTACAAACGTGCTGATGTGTACACCTTGTCGACTGAGTTGTATAGAAATGTTTAAGCTCTTTTGCCGAAAATCTGCCCGACCAATATATGGAATTGTTCCAACGATATGACACTGGAAATCATTCTGTAGAATTGAGTCACTTGTGATGGTTGTACAATATGTCACTGATTATTATTTTCTCCTATCAAAACAGAGTTAAGCTTATTACTGTCAAGTAAACTTTGTTCCTTTGTTGTTTAAATCGGTCCCGATCAATACTGCTACCTTGCCGAGGTGGTCGGGCTTGTGTACTGTTTTGATCCGGCGGGCTGTGCTGACTAGGACTCCGGTCCTTCCAGGTGCAACCTTGTCAGACAGACCAAAGGGGAGCAGTCAGACGAAAAGCAGTTACACTCATAGTACTGTATATCGCACTGCTGACCGCATAGCAGTGCTTAGGTAGTGAGGCACTATTCTATGGGCATACGGAAGAACTATTTTTATAGTTGCGGCACTTCTGTCTTCCATATCAGGAAGAAGGGGGTTAGAAAAGGTACCCTCAAACAAAGAGCACTCCGATCGCCCAACGGTTGACCGTGACAGCCGGCGTACTATCCAATACGGTCGAAAAACATTTGTTATCTCTCAAAAGCCTGATGTAGCTTTGAGTACATCCTCTGCGCTCAGCAGTGTTCAGAATAAAACATCAAGGTCTTATTCACTACGCCCTCGGGCTAGGCAAGCCCCTCACTGCCAAGTGAGTCAGACTCTTGAGTCATTGACTCCGGATGGGGTCCCCCAGAAAAACCCCATATCCTGTTGTCTCGCAGGTCAGACTTTTGAGTCAGAAACTCGGGATGGGGTAACTCAAGTTAACCCCCTTCCGCGACATAAACGACCGGGAAGTATCAGAAGTTATCGCTCTCCTGACAGTGACATTACTAACCGATCTCGACTTTCTCCTACTATTTCACCCCCCCCGTATCTTCTGCCTTCCATGTGCATTCGGGCGACAATTGTTTTCTGAGGCCAAGACAACTGGTAAACATTGGCGCCTTTAATGTCCGCACTCTTCGACAAGTCGGTCAGCTAGCTGCTCTGGCTAGTACTCTCTCAAGTCTGGGTATTGATGTGTGCTATGTGTCGGAGACGCGGGTCTACGATTCTAGCACGGTTATCCATTTGAGCTCACCTCTAGATAACTGTCGATCCAAGCGCTTCTCTCTCAGAGTTTCTGGTGACGCTGAAGCTGAATCTCGCGGTCAAGCTGGGGTGGGAATCGCACTGATTTCCACAGCGGAGCAATGCTTGCTCGATTGGATCCCAGTGAACAGTCGCTTGTGCGCTGTCAGACTCAATACATCGGTAAAAGTCTGTCGACGCAAATCAGAAAGACGTTGTATATTCATTATATCGGCGTACGCTTCAACGGACAGCTGTTCGGATGCTATCATGGATGCGTTCTATGACGCCCTCGTTGACCTTCCGGGGCAAACTAAATACTCAGACATCATCATACAAGCGAGCGATTTGAATGCTCAGCTTGGTCGTCTTTCTCCGGATGAGAAACTGCTGGGAGGTATGTTTGGTATCCGGGCACAACGCACTGACAGTGGCGGAAGACTACTACAGCTGTGCGCATCCCACGGTCTGTATATTTCGAGCACCGCATTCCAACACAGGAAAAAGCACTGTGTTACTTGTAGACCTCCGTGTGCTTCTCAACCGTGGACACAGTTGGATCATACAGCAGTTAGTTACAGGTGGCGCCACTCTGTTAAGGACTGTCGTGCTTTTTGGAGCAACCACCTGTTACCGCTAAATCCTTTCTGATTTGTATGCTTCTGTTTACAAATCGTGATAATCCTTTGACCTAGTAAATGGTGCATTTGATGAGACTTAGAAACATGCGTATATGTGAATCGTCTGTGCCACGTAATCATTGATCCTGTCTATTCCTTTTTGTCTTATGTCCTGAATGTTCTTCAGTTCTTGTTACTGTTTGATCCCATCCACTATTCAAATTCATTTTCAGCGGCATTTTTGCAAGCCGAACTGGCCAATTTGAATTTACACCTGCCCGCTCGTGTTTGGCTACCGGTAAACAAGGCTGACCATATTGTGTTGCGCATCCCTCCTACAGCCGCTGTTTGCTTGAATTCAAAAGACAAGGTATATGCGTGGCGGCCCTGTTCTTTTTCACGCGTCGATTTTCATTTCACACATTGTTTGGGTTTCATTATTTTTTATGACTGGCGTTTGGACGTTTTCTGTTGTCATCTCATTTGATATCCCTCGAGTATTTTGTGAATGTGACAACCTTTGCATGGATGTTGGCGCCACGTTCAGGCTTCAGAGTCTACCACTGTGACACCCTGTACAGTCTGTTAACTGTCTTAAAAACAGATCAGCTCAACTTAGTTCCGTTTTTTTTTTTACAGTGTCTTGCAGTGCACACGTTTTATTGATCTACTTTGATCTGCGGAGTGGTCAATAGACTGTCGCAATTGCAATTAATGCTGTCCTCGCTAACAACCGGGTGAAATGTGATCGACAACTTGACTCATGTTTCTCTCTTGTTGTAGCCTGTGCGTATCGCATCTCCGTCTCTAATTTCGTGTTTGTAATCCAAGCCAGACAGGTGTTTGTTACTACTAACTAACCAAGGGATTAAATGCTATGACTTTAATGCTGTTCACAGTTAATCGCAGCCTTCGCATCCGAGTAAACTTTCCAGTCAGTCTCTTTCGAAATAAACGTTAGACACGAGTTTCGGTCTCGTTAGAGTTCGTCAGTAGTGTGTGTGCCTACTATCGCCATCATTTCAAATATGACCATGTTCTCATGAAACAACCATGTTGGCTACTGTGTGATTGATCTGGCGACCGCTTTATGGTATCCAAACCCTGATGACCTCGAGGGGGCCACACTAATTACCAAGTTAACCCCCAGTGAATCGTCCCACGGTTATAGAATTTCAGAATAGATAGATATTTATTAAGCAGTTCTGATCGCTTTCTCTCCACACTTATGGCGGCTAGCCCCAAAACCAACAGTTTGTACACTTTTTCACATTTAAAGAGACAACATATACGGTTCGTTTATGCATTTGAAGCGTGTGATTCGTTATTTAATTTTTCTCTCTCCCATCCTTTCTGGTACTTGTATCGTTTGTCTATCTACCTAGGCACCTTATCTGATCTATGTGGAAGTTCTGTCCTGTGAGGATCCCTGGTCTGTTCCTCTGCCATCAAGGCCGACCGGGAACAACTATCGTCCGTTTGGGTTTTCCAGTTTTCCAACAGGCTCCAATTCGCTTAACTCCCTTTCGCATTTTCCGTGGAATTCAAATACAGTAAGTATAATCTCCGTTAATAATCCATTGATGCGCACGTTCTTGCGTATATATATGGTTGTTTGGTTTCGTAGTGAGGGCTGGCGTTACTTAAACGGTAGGTCCCCAGATCTGCAGTATGGTTCATCACGTGATCTGCTGTCCAGTAAATAATGACTATTTATTTTACTTAATACGATTTACAATGCACTTTTTGTCGCTTGTTTGTCAAATCATCTCATCATAACATCCATGAGTTTGACCAGAAGGTACTGTGTCTCTTTACGTCTCTCACCTCAGCAATGATGCGGATTATCCCGCAAGAAACGTTACTGAGAAGGTGGCAATAATTAAATAGGATGGGACTAAGCGAGAGAACTTGGAACGGTATGAATGCAAATACGTGGTTGACTCTGACACACTACCATATCAGATATCTTTCCTAGCCAGAGAGTTGGGTGCCCACGAGGACTCCAGCTGAGCATACAACACCTACTCACTTTGGTCAGTGGAGCAATCAAGGTCTTCATATATTGTGACCACTTTGATGCTTGACCACCCGACTTTTGGTGGTCTCAGTATATAATGGTCGTTACGGTAAACGATGAGATGACATACGGAGTACGTGATCCAACCATCGCAAGCTATGCACCGTGATTAGTTGACCAGTTGATCGAGCAACTCGAGCGTTCCGGAATACACGCCGGCGAACGACCACATTGCTCACGCGATTAGTCCACTTAATATGGGCCAACTGGCGGAGATAACGATGGGCATACACAGCGAGCCTGTTGATTTTTCCGTTATGAATAAGCCACGCTTCCGAACTACAGGACAAAACAGAACGCACCATCATTATATGTCCTTCCTTTCAGCAACAACCGGACGTCTTTTCGAGGCCACGGATAATCCAGATCGGCAAAAGCAACTCGTGTGTCTGCTGTCCTCGTTGATCTCTCATCAACAATGTTACAGGTTGACAAGTTAGTCCTACTCAAATATGTGAAAACGTCGACACTCTCATGGATTGCTTGCAATAAGGAACGTAGGGGTGGAAGTGTCTCAGACTTGAAGTAGCACTTTGGATGTACGGAGCGCATTCTATACCAATCAGCCCGGTCACTCACATTGTTCAGCATGGTGCGCATTTCATCGACCGAGCGATTATGCAGGGTGATATCTTCCACATACTCTATATACGCCAACCTGATGTCATAAATAAGCTCAGCATCGAGCCTACTGGATTCCTCAAACGCACCTTCCAGAATGTTGCCATGACAGAATGGAACTAGAAGGACGAACAATGCTGAAAGTGATGAACGCCCGAGACAGTTGTCCATAAATCCTCACCCTGTTTGCAGAGTGGACGTACAGTGATCTCAACTGATTCACATATTACCCTGAAACTTCCTTGAAAAAGAAAACAGTTCCAGAGAACGTTGCAAACAACCGAGGTCTTTGTCTAATAACGTGGATATTAGTTTCATCATTTCACCGGGTACCTAACCAGCTGTACTGATAGCGCTACAGTCATAATGCTTTGGTCGGCTTAACGACCAACCGTGTGTCAAGCTACCCGTCTGTCTCCTTGGGGCTACTCAATTCAGTTTCCTAGCTACATTTTACATTCCGTCCTGTCTATGCGTAAACCATCCCGGGGCGTATAATTTCCACGTTGAATGCACTTGAAACCCCTCCTGTGTGTTCAAAAACAATTTGTGTTGACGTTGCGGCTGCCCTGGTAGTCAGTATCCTCATATTTTTAATCCTCATTTCCGTGTCTGTTTGTCTAATCCCTCAAGCCCTATGGAATCTTATCTTAATGTTTAAAATTAGTTACATGTCCATGTGTGATTAGAATGTACGAAATGTTACTCCGAAGAACATCATATGATTTACCTCTTCTCATTGTGTTTACTGAAGTGTTCTGGTTTGGAGATCGACGTAATGTGCTCACACTTGTGGAGTGGAAAGTAAATCAATGTGAGATGTGCAACTTCTTGATGTCATTGTAAAGAATGGATGGCTGACAAAAATTGCCTGTTTTTTTAACGAGTAGTGACATCAGTTTGTTGAACACTGAAATTGTAAGCGGTCTTATAATCATGATGTGTATGTTGCATTTCAGACAGCAGAATTCTTCAGCTTTTATCGATTTTGCCCTATATTCCCACTTTCTAAAACAATTGATGTTGGTTACCATGTCAACGAAAATGGTTGCTTTAGTGACCGGGGGCAATAGCACTAGATTCTTCCGCTTTATGTGCCATTTCATCAAACATATTATACACATTATTGTTAGGTTGTATGTGGTTTTTTAAATTTCTATTTTGGTGTTCGAATAGAGTTCGTGCACATCAATTTTGTGCGAAGCGTTTACTGTGAATACATGCTGAATGAGCTTGTTCATTTGGTGTTTTTGACTGGATGTTCACCTTTTTTGCCTAGCTGAAAAGAGCCTCTTAATTGTTATATTTATTCTACTGAGTAAACATGTCAAGGAATTCCTTATATTATGACTCATATTTTATTGGAACGTTTGCCGTTTTGAAACAATTGGTTCCGCTGAACAGTTTGAACAAAGCAGTTAGAAAACGCAAACTGATAGATGTAATCATTTCATATTGACTCGTCAGTACCAGCTTTACAATAACGCGGGTGGTTTTTTACAAAGCAAACAACTGGAGGTGGTGGATAGTCAATAAGTGGGTTAGAATAGGCTGTTAAGTCCAGGGAAGGGTCAAATTCACGAGCAGTTGTTTTCAAACACAAAAACCTGACTTGAGTCTGTTGATTGCGACTGCTTCGGCAAACCGTAAGAATCTTGAGTTATAATGACGTAACAGGATTCTGAATACATAAGATGGATCGATAACATGACCGGTGATCAGGGCATGTCTGGCGACTGAGGGAACTAGCTGTTCACGTGTTTCAGCAATATTGCCGTCCTCTGGTAACACAGACTTCTGCACCCATTTAGGTAAACTTTTCTTCATTCTGGAGCTCTATTATCTCTTGGTCCACCCTATGCAACTTTCTCCGCGGTTACATACAAATTGGTAAACAATGTGAATTGGCACCCACAGACTGATCTTCATTGACTGAAGGCACTAATAACTTTCTGAGTCTGAGCGATTACACGCCGTTCAGCTGCATTGAACGTTCGCTTAATTGGATTCCTGAATCGTGTTATTTGACACATGATATAATCAGCTCTAAAAGGCAGCTGTATGTAAACCTTTTTCTCTACAATGACCAGCTTTTCTGATGGTACTTTTTATCTGCTGTCTATGAATCTTTCAGGACAACTATATGAGTGTAGGACAGAAGTAATCATGTCTAGTTCTTCCGCAAGACTGTCGTGCGTACAAATTCGCCTCACTCGTGTGAACTGAGTGTTCACTAGCGTTCGTTTATGTTGGACTGGTGTGAAACTGCTGAATTTTAGATATTGACCGCACCACGTGGATTTCCTCTAGACATTTCTTCTAACCGAACCATCTTCTGGACGACTTACAAGTATATCTAGAAATGGTGGATAGTTGTCAGCTTCAAATTCACAAGTAACCCTCAAGTTAAGGTGACAACTATTTGGACGTTGTACCAAGTTATCCGTCATCTGTTAAGATCGACTGAATATGAATGTTTCATCGACGTAACGCTTGTAATATGACAAAGTTCCTATCTCCGTAGCTTGCTGTTGCTCTGTTTTTACCATGAAAAAGTCTGCTATGATGGAACCTAGTTAATTTCCCATGGCTACTCTATCTATTTGACGGTAGGACTGTTCGAGAAAACAAAAACTGACATTCTCAGTGCAGAACAGCAAAGTTTCCCTCAATATGTCGGTCGGAAGTGGCAACGAAATGTATCATTTTAACGAGCTCACAAGTATAGTCAATCTTTTCATGTAGCGGAACATTTTTGAACCGTGACTGAACGTCTGCAAAACACATCACTTCGTTAGAAAAATTGATTTTGTCTAAGTCACAAATCAATTCAAAATAATCCCATATGGAGCATATCTGAAATTTTCGTCTTGATGGGGTTAAAGTAACGACTAGTCAGCGTGCCAATTTATGATAAGGGGAGTTTATCATTGCTAAAATTGGCCTAAGTGATATTGTGGTGGACTGTCAGGCAGGTGGTACGAGCATTCCAACTCTCGGTGGAATACCTCAACACAGGGGGAGGTGCGCTCAAAAACCCACCGCGAGTGGATGGAGGACGGCGTGGGCGACCGGATGAGTCATCGCTCGACCGGATCGGACCAACGGGCCAGACGTGGCGGCCGAAATAGAATGGGTGACCAAATTGAAGGCCTGATTATTCCAACACTCGCAAGAATATCTCGGCACGGTTGTGGAGTTCGGTCAAAGCCCACAGTCGATGGAAGCAGGACAGCACGAGCGACCGGACAAGCCATCGCTCGAAGAAATCGGATCAACGGACGAAGGTTGGCAAGCAGAAAACCTCCAGATAGAAGGCGTAAATCACACACCTAAACCAGGTAGAAGTGCACACGACGCGTGAGCGGAAACCTGGGGGTGTTGTGGACTGGAATTGCGATTCAAAATAGCGAACGCACGTGTGGCGTGGGAACTAGCGAGTTGGACAATAAAGATTGTGCTTTATTGAACACCTTTTCGCTACAATATTTCAGGCTTATGCGTCTTCGATAGGCCGTAAAGTTGGGGTGTTGACGATCCACACGGCTTAAGAGGTTTATACGTTACTTCATCAATAATCCTTAACTACAGGAGCAGCTGAGGATGCCGTCCTGTGCGGTCCTCTATTTCGGTAACATTCTATTCGCTGAAACTTTGTTTTGTCATCAAATATTGACAACATCTTCTGTACATACGCATCTTTGTCTAGAAGGACAACCCCAGAGCCCTTGTCCGGCTTAAGTATAACTACGTTTTTTGAATTAACCTCTCTTAACAATTACAGGTGTTGCCTCGTGGTTACATACCGGTCATTATTCGGAGTCGTAATAAACCCATAAACTATGTCGATGAGATTAATCTTTAACTGATCTAGGTTGTCAGCACTAGTTGGTTGAAGATAAGAAAATTGGTCGATAAGATTCTTAAACTGGGCTTCAGTACAAATCCGAAAGGGCTTGTGTGATGGTATTCTATAGTCAAGACCTAAAGCTAACGTTTCTAGTAGCAGGGAATTCAGTTTTACTGAAGAACAGTTCAGTACGCACCTACTGGGATCAAGGGGAATTGTTTTTTCACCCTGATTCGTACGTCACTCTCACAACCGATTAATATAGGTCCTCTTTGTACGATCGATGATTTTCTTAGAGATACAACATCAAAGTGTCCAGTTTTCGACTATGGTTAAAAGACGGCAATGTGTGTGACGCAAACCAGCCAGTCGCATTTGAGCAGTTTCAATGTGAGCAGTCGCAGTACGTCTGAGGTTATTATTGATCACTTTCACTTTGTTCTTCTCTAAGAGCCGGCGAAACTGATGTGGATATCGACCTTGTTGTGTGCACTCAGTCTGGTGAACAGTTGGTCGTTGGTCTCAATGACGCGTGCTGCTCCTGCAAACTTTGATTAACTGACCAAGTATTTGTGCTTGATTTCCTAGTTATTTCATTGATGTAGTTGATACAGTATCGTTATCACCCATATCCAAAGCTTGTTTGAAATGGTTGAAGTTATACTGAAGCGATGGTCGTCGCCAAATTTTTGGATGTGGTGTAGAATGAAACAGAGTGTAATGTTCTACTGTCCGCGCTCTGATCAGCCTCATATGCAGATGCTCGATGTTGTTGTGTTGCAAACATCAGTGACTCATCTCAAGTGGTCTAGATCGATAAGTCAGATCTCACAGCACTACACTGTCTTTCATCGGTGATATTTCGGTTTAGTGTTATCGATTTACTTGTCTGGTTTATTGGGCTTTCTTTCCAGATATGTACGGAATTTCGATCGTCTTGCTACATGAGATACATGAGCTTCTTTACCAAATAATTGACTGTCTACATTCCGAATTTTGTCACGCTGTTACAATGAGAACCGATCTTCGTTTTATGTTAGTTTTCCGGAACAGATTATATTTAGTGATAAACGACGGTCAGCCGTCGAGTCATTGATACTGTCAGCCAGCCGAGTTGCCTGTTTATGTGATGACTTGACTTCGACCACATAAGTGTTTCAAGATATGATGACACCGCAACTCGGCGTTTTCCCAGAAACATGAATGCTGGGTCATGTGGTTAACGTCAGGTGGCGTTCTCATAGCGAAGAAACTACATGATAGGCATATCCAAAGCAAATGTCCCGCCTAAGTACTTCATTCAAATTGAGTGATATGCCGTTCTGTTCTTTCCTTGATTGTTTACACTCTCGAGCGTTTGTTTGAATTTATGCATGCGTAAGACAGTGTGACTGCTTGAATTCATTTTCCACAAGAAGTTGCACTGTGGAAAATCGGGCATTGATAAGAAATCGAAATCGATTCTTCCCAGTGTCAGTTGGTCGGAGTTTTGAATGTTACTTGCCTTATTCTTCGGAATTTGTTTGTTGAACCGTGGTGAGATCACGTTAATCTGTCAGAAGCTGTCATAGTCTTTCTGACAGTCTTTAGCTGTCGAATGTCTGTATGTGTTTTGTCCCTTTGTTTTCTTATTTGGTCTGCACTGATGGCTTTGCAGTTTTGCATACTCTTACGTCCACTATACGTGCGTTGGTGTGTAAAACAGCTTCAATCTAGTCAAGTCGAACTTCGGTTTGTTGTGTGATTGCGATGCAGCCTTGGGGCGGTAGTGCTGTGTCCGCAGTTCATTCTGATATTGACGACTACCGTAGTGTAATTCTGCCAACCCGCATAGCTTCATATTGGTCGGTGCCTGTTCTTCCGGTTGTCCGATGTAGAATTGGTTACTGTCCTGCAATTAAAACACTCTCATTCATTCTACTGCGCATCTGTTGGTTTTTGGTTATCTAATCAAACCACAGTGTTCCCGTCAGTTAGGAATCAAAGGTGATCCGACAGCGTTCAGAATCGTAAAATACATACTTCTATCTATTTATTGATAGAGATGTGCGAATCTTGAATGTTTCAGAAGCAATACGCAGATACTGTTTCAGTTTATTGTAGCCAGTTGCTCTGTTCCCACATCTTGTTTACTTGTCTTTAGTACGGTCATTCTGATTCGTTTGGTTTCCCCATCCGACCACGATATCTTTGAGTTCAGTGTTTTATCGATAGTTACTGCTTAGTCCGCGTATCTGTAGATCTGCAGGGCCTGGCCACCTGATTTCCTGGCCCACTGGACTACTCGGCCAAATAAAATCATTCCGAATCTATCCATCATTCGTGGACGTTTTCGATTTCTTTTAGTTCTTACAAGCCACTGATATATTTTACGGTTTACGCATAAAAGCCTTGTCACGGTTGATAAACAGCAGATTATTTAATTGAATATCACGGAAAAGAGAAATCACTGACAGTATTGGAAGAATATTTGTTCACTGCACAAGACATGGGATAAGTTTGGATAACGTTGCTCGCCATCTTGTAATCATTAATCGCACCGGTTGCTCTTAGCACTTGAGCAATATGATGGAAAACACTGTGTTAAAGCAAGCAGTTGTTTGTAATCTGTCGTTCTGTCCTGTGTTGTGATCACTGGCTAGATGTTTTCCCTTTCGTGTAATGCATTCTAATTCTAATAACGTCGTCAGATTTTCAACTCAAGTAGTTTACAATTTCGTTTTGAATAAATCTTTGAATGTATGTCGCCAGACCCACGCAAGTGACTTGCCATCCTTGTTCATTTGTTTTAATTAAGCCACTAACCATGAAGTTGCAAGACAACTGCTACTGTTGACCGAACACACACCATTTTTAGATATTAGTGTTGGTTATTTTCTTATACACCCGGGGGGTATTTGAATTTGCTGTTAAAGCTATTCTCTGATCTAGCCTGAAGAGTGGTAGGTTGGATAACTATGTTGTGGTCGAAGAAGCTGTATACAAACACGTTGAGATGACTGATGAGTAGTAGGGGATTTTGATTTTCATATGGATTGAACATCACCCACAATTGATCGCATTGGGATGAGTTGATATCCATCGGACTTTACCTGACCCACTTTCAACAGTGTTGACCTCGTCAACTCTTCATCGTTACCAGTTCCACGGGTAAACTGTAGGATGGGAGAATGTTACGGTGGTGCCGAGCCTTATAATCTGGGTTATACCGGTGACATCATCTTAATTTGTGTTTGCTTTAATCAAGTTGCTGTGGGGTGTCTTTTTCTCAAATCAGTACATGGTACCACCATTGATCTTACTAGGAATGTGCCTGTATTCCTTTTAGATGGTGGCGTGTCATAAATAGTGCACAATATTTCCGGAGTATTCTCGCACTATTTACTCGTCTCACACATGACATTTCCATTCACTTTCGCATTCTACTTTCCATATTCCATTCGGTTTGCCTATGTTCTTAATGTTTTTGGATACAACAGAAAATACCGACATTTTTATGCTTTTCTCATACGTGTGTAAATGATGCTTCGCATCTCTTCTCGACTCTTTTGAGATATCGCTTTCAGAAGGACGAACCTAATCGTTAGTCACTCATTCTGAGCGTATGATTTTGTCTGTATCAACACCAACTCAATTTTTCGTTGGCTTACTAATTCGCATGTGTCTGCCGAGAACCAATTGATGATGTGTTCCGTTTGTGACGTGGCGTTCTTCTCTAATCTTCGTTTGTTGTCATCATCTAATGGCTGTTTGTTTTCTGGTTGCCAGTTCACTGGTGCATCCTTGTTATTGCACGTATATTTCTGAATGTGTTCAATCTTAACTTCAAAAGGGTCTCATAACGTTCACATTTGTGCAAACCCGGCTATTAGTCTGATCGTTTGTACTGCTGAACAGTAGAGTTTTCTCATTTATTGAAGTTATCCATGTACTGGACATCTGCATTTCAGTATTTTTCACGATGCTTTCTAAACTAATGTATGTGTCATGTCTTTCATTGTGATCGGGTTGTGCATGCTTCTTGGGCAAGCTTCACTGATAATCACTTCGATCGCATTGTTTCTGACTTCCACCTACGATTGCCACTTCCGGTAAGCAATAGGGATGAAGCATTTTTTACGCCTTAATTTCTGTTGCCTACAATCCGGGTTATTAAGTCGTTTGGTTTTTTTGTTCCAAAAACAGTTGCCTGGTCACCTCTGGCTGGTGTAATGTTCTCTTCTGTTTGTACGCAATTTTCCGTTGACACCTGGCATTGATGTACAATAATAAACTCTACATTTCGTACAGCTTTTTTCGTCTCATCGTGTGCCGTTGTGACCTTGAGCGTTCATAACGAATTTAGAATGTTGTAATGGACGATACGTCTGTCCGCTGTGATCATGTCGTTATGTCTTATACTATACACACTGCCTAATTGTTTGTCCATACACCCGATGATATGAGTGGGCCGCCTAGCTTTACTAATGTTCTGACTTTGTAAACCTATTTTCAGTATAGCATATATCACGCAGAGACCGGACACTTTATCGTAAGACCTTCCGTTATCATTTTATTTTACTCATACAGCCCTCAATTTCCTGTTTGGATTGTTTAGCGTGACATGACTTCAGCCTACTGAACCATATTCTATCTCCTTATCAGTCGTTAAGTTTGTTTTGTACACTACGCGGTATTAAGATGATCACACTTCACACGATGAAAACTTCACAATGGAACAAACAGCGACAGCAAGTAAGAAGGAGATGAAAGTTGTGGATTGTATACAGTAAAGAAATGATGAAAGATGCAGATGGAAAGAAAAAGCGCTACATTTGTGCACATGGAGATTCGCAACAGGATTTCAGTTGACTTCCATTCTTCACTATATCAAACTGCCCTAAGCCACCAGTGATGTTCATTGTCCTTTGGACTCTAGCCGGAAAACCGGAGATATCCTACTGATAACGCGGACCCATTTTGTACGCTGGCCACCAGATTACCACTCCACTGTTGGCCCACTACTGCGTGAAAAACGATAAGTTGACATTCGTAAGCTGTCGCTGAAAGAAAGGGTATATAATGCTTGTTTTCGTTCCATTTTGCTGTATGGTTCGGAAACTTGGCCTGTTCACAAGGTAGATATCAACAGGCTTGCTGTGTATGCCCATCGACATCTCCGCCATTTGGCCCATATTAAATAGACTGACCGCGTGAGCAATATGGTCGTTCGCCGGCGTGTATTGCGGAACGCTCGGGATGTGCGATCAATTGGTCAACTGCTCACGGTGCACAGCTTGCGATGGTTGGATCACGTACTCCGTATGTCATCTGATCGTTTACCATGCCGGGCATAATATGCTGAAGCCACCAACAGTTGGGTAAAACTGCGTGGTCTCGCAATATGAAGACCCTGACTGCTCTATTGAGCAAAGTGGGTAGGTGTGGTCTGCGTGGATGGGGTCCTCGTGATCACTCAAACCACTGGCTAAAGACGCTGTCCGAGATGGCGGTATGTGGCGGCCAATGGCGTACCTGTATCCATCCCATTTCTGGTTCTTCCGCCTAGTCTTCTTTTATTAATTTTCGGACTTCTTAGTAACGTTTTCTTCTAGGATATTCCACGTCACTGTTGAGGTGAGCGGCGGCCCGAGCCGCAGTACCTTTTGGTCAGGCTCATGGCTGTTATGATGACGATGATTAAACCTATGAAATAAGGTCATTCTGTTTAGTTATTAACAGAGTCTGTCCATTCCAATTACACGTTTGTGACTATCTCCCACGCGAATGAGTCAGGCTTTGCGATTCGCACGCTCACTGTGCGTACAATTGCCATATACATTCGGTCTTTCATTGAAGTTCTGAGGTCCTGCCGGCGCCACAAAATGCGTAAGCTGGAAAACAGCATCCTAGCTTTAACTTCACGATCTGTGATTTCGTCAGACATTTCACCAGCGCTGGTGCAACTCTCGTTGTACGCAGACTTCCCGACTATTTTGAACGGCCCATCATTAAGGTTGATAGTAGATCCGGACCCCTGTCAGTCTTACTACAGCACCTTACTACTACACTGAAGCCCTTGCTCTGTCCACGATCTGCGTTTCTCGATGACGTTCACAGAGTAGAGCAGTTTCATCTGCATACTTGTAATCTGATGCATGTCAGCATATTCATCGCTCCACGGTACGTACTTTTGTTGTCAGGGTGAATTAGGTAGGCTGATTACTACAAGACATTCGCGAGCGATGACGCCTTGAAACAATCTCAAGGTTTGGTGTTGCGGGAACTGGGCCTTACCTTCGATGGAACAATGACCAAATTGACAGTCTTCTCGCTGACTCATCTAACAACGAACATTTGGTTTGATTGTCAACCTACTTGTTTGCACATGGTTTCAAGTGAACTGAATGAGGGTCACAACCTTTCACATTAATGATATCGAGATTCATAAACTTGGCATACCTTAGCTAACATAACGAGCATTGTCGTAGTGGTGCTCTGGCTATTGTGATGCTACGCGTAGAAATGCTATTGTTGGTTCTTGCGAAATGGAGTCACTCTAAAAGAGTCTAGTGTGTCAACAAAACAGACAGAATTATATACTCTAAACGTTGTTCACAATTGAATTATATAGATCACCGTTGTCATAGCGATCTTTCTGTGCATGCAGAGGAGTGTATCTGTTCGTTGTTTTATTCTAATATTTTCCAACACACATCAGAGTATGTTCATTTGTGATCATTGGTGTTGGCTTCTTTCAGCTGTCGCCTGTGATCTCCATGTTTTAAATTCGGTTCCGATTTTGGTATATTTGGACTGTTCACACTAAGCGCCTGTGGAAAATATAGTACAATTTAAGGTTGCACAAATTGTGCAACGGCAGTCTTTCACGTTTGTCCAAATATCCTGTTTTCCAGTATGGTTGTAATCTATCACGACTGGTCGTATGCATTGAATTTGTGTCGTTCTGTACAGCTTGCTTACGATTCTGCTCACGGTATGCTTTACCATACATCGCAGAAAAAGTAACAGAATATGTTGTAACTCACGAATGTGCACCGCACTGTGACGCAAAACTTAGTTAATCAAAATAATTCCGATATGTTGCTGAACCAGTGATCACTATTACTATGTGCCCCGATTGATCTTATTGAACGAGGTTGCTAGGTTTCGTGTGTGCCCTACTCAGGAAGGCATTGTGGTCTGTAATTTATCTGTTAGTTCTCCTTGATCCTGCATTAACATGCATTCAACCAGGTTGAGGTTGCTGATGGAGAACAACCAGGGTTAGTCGTATGTTTTATCATATGCTCGTGCGTTTCGAAACCACCTGTCTTGTAATTCTAATCGCCTGTTTGTGGAAGTTATTTTCTCATTCTGTTTACACTACTCTTACGTAGTCCTCATCCACAAGTGCTGCGAGTGCTGTCGCTGCGTCGGACGCTTTGAGTCTGCTGTCTACAGAGTCAGGCAATTCCCTCGAGGATCGTTGTAATCGTGGGGTTAGTCCACCCCTAACCAATACGATTAGCAGCAATGTACTACCAACAGAGGGTCAGGTTGTATTGAATGAGACGGCTGAATCTGCTCACGCGGTCGACCAATTATCACCGGCAAGACCCAAATCACCTGTTTATGTGGCAGCTGGCGAGATTCGCAGTCGTCTGATGGAACAAGCCGAACACCAACCGCATCGACCATTCAAGGTATGTCCTCAATCCATTGGCGCTTCGGCGCTGTAAATGATGGTGAGCTAGGCCGCATTTCCGATCCCGGCTTTCAACGTTGGAACGCCTGCTCACGGGCGTTCATAGATGAGTTGTCTTGTAAAACGATGCTAGTATTTTAATGGATGTCTTCGTTTTTGTGGGATGCAAGCTCAGCAGCACGAAATAAAATGGCAAAACCGGTACTGGTGTATAAAGAAGACCTTCATCCGTTAATTGCTTTCCGGTCTGCAACCAGAAAAAATCTTTGACTTCATGATGACGATTGAGTTATAGTTGTGTAAACCTGGGTAACAAATTTGTCCTTCTTTGGGCTATTAGAACTCTCATGGTCACGACAATGTTTCCATTCGACCAGAATGTTGCGTGACACTTGATCACTCATTAATCTCAGTGGACCTGAAAACAGGTTTTACGGATGTGCTACGCAACCATAAAACAAAAGTTTCAGATATGCGAAGACAGTGCCAACTAACCGATGGTAGCCTTTCCTTTGCGTGCAGAAAAGCTTATTCAACAGCACTACATAACCATGGTAATTGATGTGTTTCGATCTATGTACTGATACGTATTTCTGTTGATTTGGTATATCCGGCTGGGGGTTCCTAATGGACTCTTAAATAAACCCTGCCGCTACAGTATGCACGTGATTAGGCGTCTCAAAAGGAATTGAGTTTGTATATTCTATCCGTTGTTCACTTCCTATTAACCCGTATATTTCCTTTAGTCAATATGAACTTAAAAATCAAGTTTAAAATTTGTGACTATGGAAAATCTCTACACAATGCAGCAACTATGAGGCATGGTCTTTTTAAGAAATTGTCACATCACGAATCGTGAGCCCTATTATTCGTAGCAGACTAAACTAGCACGCTTCCTGTCTGGCATTTTGACCGATCGTGCGTGAATTGAAACCGTGTCAGAACGCAGACCGAGTGGTAGTGTGGCGCACAAAGTGACACATCGGTGTTTAGTGTAAGAGCGCTCATTACTACGTAGGTGGCAGTACTCGGCAATGAAAGTAGCCCTGCTGCGAACCCTCTGTTTATTAAATTCTGTTTTCAGTGTGTGAACAATGCCGGTATATTACTATGGTTTAATTTACTTGCTGTATTTATGGAAATTTGAAATGCAGTTGTATACTACAGATTTTCCATTGTACATCTGATTTTAATTTCGATTTAACTTGTTACTTTACTACTCGGCATAGACTGTCTTTACTCTTAACTGTGATCCTCTGTGAATGTGATTACGAGACATTTCGCATGCTCTGAAACCATATCTAATATAACTCACCCGGTCTGTATGTTCTTCTGACGAACGTTGACTGACACACGTTTAAACAACGACGCCAGAACCAAGTCAAGTCGCTGTAAACCGTGATATTATTAGCATAAACAATGTAATCAGTTACAAGGAACAAATCTCAATTCGTTTGCGTTCGTGGGATATGATACAATGGTTGGCCGCAATAGGCCGTCGAGGGTCCAAAAGCCACAAGTACAAACACAGGCGACCGACAGGCAATGACGAACCGACGAAATGCGATCGGATCGGTCTAATGTGTGTCTAAATAGCCGGTCTTCGGACGGACCGATTAGTCGGCATCAGTTTCACGGCGGTCCATAGGAAGGCCATATTCACAGGGGGTGGGGAGGGTGAAACAGGCAGACAACAATGGGTTTGTGGGCAGGTGAGTGAGGTTCAATAATTAAGAGAGGCAGTATGGAGAAATTAGTAAAATTAGACGCGGGTTGTGGGAATAACATGGACAGGCGTCTAGTAAGGCGGGGTCAAAGGGCAGAGTTCAACAGGGTCAATCGAAAGGAATTTTGGCTTCCAAAAAAACGTCCGACACGGCGATTGCTTCAAGCCGAATCGAACGCATTCAAACAAGGCCTATATTACAGTAAATAGATGGGCATACTTCACACGTAACCGTCTCCTGCTCTTGTTCTCATTGGTGAATAACGATCCCCACAAGAATGTGGGTCTTGCACTTCCGGTATACAGGTACAGGGAAGAGAACTTATTTGCTTGCAACTCCTTATTTCTGTGTTGATTAGAGGGGGATTGTGCTAGATGATTTATAAATATTAAGAAAAGATCGGTGATAGTGAATAACCGGAAATTCCCATAAACCTGATGATGTACAGTCATTACAATAAAAAATATTGAAGTACACTCAATCAACTGTCCGTCAACTGTTCATTCAACTACCTGCGGGAATGGGCTAAAAAGGTTAACAGGTCAATTGTAGTACATATGTATAATTGTAATGTTCTCTAATGATTCAGTTCTGATCGCAGTTGTATGGCGTGTATCAGTGTGTACAGTTGTACAATTTGTGGCCAAACAAACTATCTTCCGCTAAGATATCTTGGTCTCGTTTGCACGTTGACACGAGTGTACTAACGATGCTAGCCCGTTCAAGAACAGAAAATGTGAATAACAGGTCGATCCTTATGGAACGTCGCTATTCGCAGGAGGCCGGTCTCAGCAATCTGGCCAACATTTTTGAGTCTAAATGGTTTGTTATGCAATTCAGTGAATCACAAGTGAACGTTTTTGTTCAGGACAATACCATAATGACCGTTTAATATCTGTTGTGTGGTTGATTGGTCTGGTCATATTCCCATCTGGGCACCAACCAATGGCGAATTCATTGAGGTTGGTTCTGCTTAGTTTTCCATTTTATGAGTGACTTCATCCACAACCTTCTACGGATTTCTTCAACAGTTCTCTTGTGTCTCTACACCGATATCAACCACGTGTCATGCTTTGTGGTTGTGTACTTACGAATAAGTCACACTGATCTGTCAGCCCACTGTGCCTAATACAATCAAATTGTTGGCCTTGGTCATGGGCAGTGGTCTTCATAGGTTCATGTCCTCTGAACCAAGTTTTGTCACTTGTGGATCCACCTTTGTGCCACGTGTTCTCCCATCGATTGTTGTTCCATCATATCACATCACATGCATGTCACACCGCAATCTGTTCAACAAAATAAACATTGTTGTTAGATATGTTAGTGTTTATTTGCTGTTGACTTATCATTATTTGCTAGGTGTGTTTGCTTGCTTCTCATTGTAAGCAGTATCGCTCCTTAAAGGGTTGTGTCAGAACATAAAGAGTTGACTGTTATAAAAGTGAACAGGTGGGACGCTACTGAAACATCCGAAAGTGGGATCTGTAGTTTCTTCTGATTCTAATGCTCACGTGATGCGAGTGCATTGAGATAGGTAGATAGCCAAGAAAGCGACAGTGTTGTACATATAAATAGAAAAAGACTGGGATGTACTGCAATATACGAATGCGGCTTACCGTCCACTCATTAACATGATGTCCGTCCAACAGAAGAAGGTTACCAACTTCTGGCTTACGTAACACATGACGCAACCAACTTTAGTTGCGCGTTTTTAGCTATGGCGGTTATCGGTCATAAGCAGGGATATCCTATAGGTGAGGCTGAGTTCGCTTGTATCTTGCTAACTGGCACGGACAATGATGATAAGGCATTGTGCGAACGATCGAAGATGGCTCGCGTACATGCATTCTTCGTATACTATGTTAATTTGTGAACTCATTGTCACTTCGATTTTTATTCAACTTTATTCAATCTTAGTATGACGCACTGCGGAATCAGTGGAGATTTCTTGAATGTTGTACGTCCGTCCATCTGTTTCTCAAGTAGCGACATAACTACAACAGTGTTTCGTGTTAGACCTATTATGCTAACTGTTTTCTCCATCCGATCGGATACCCCAGCTGCATATCATAACAATGCATGATTTCGTGAATAATCTAATAACGGTAACTGTCTCACTTGAACTCACTGTTTCGAAAACAAGGATCAAGAGCGGTTTTATGTGAAATTTCACCATCGGGTGGTCTATACATATCTCTATACAGTTGGTAAGCTGCTTCATAGCCGGCTTCTTGTGCTAGCTTGGCTTGCTAGGTATTCAGGTTTTACACTGCACGTGTATTTGTTGCTGTAGAACGTCTCTGTCACTTGTGCGGGATACTGGCAGGCTTTGCAAGCTAAGCCATGACAACGGTGTCAGTCGAGATTATTGGGTCCTGAACTTAGCAGCCATGTGTGATTGGTAAGTTGGCTTCGTTGTCAGTTAGTAATGGCTTGTTGTGTTCTTCACCATTCTTTCATTATCCTATCTCTAGTCCGATCCGGAAGATCCCAGTGCCGCCGTGCTGAAAGAACCGTGGCATATGAAATGTCAACGCATTCGAGAGCTCTCTCCTTGGGGTGGTCTCCCTGGCTGGCGCTTCACTGCTGCCATCGTCAAAGTGGGTGATGATCTTCGACAGGAGCAGTTGGCTTATCAGTTGCTTACTGTGCTACAGGTTAGTGCATGCTGTCCTCAATCAACCATTCACCAGGTTTGTTGTCAATACCTATTTTGTCAACTGTTATACAAAAATTACGCTCTCGGATACATACATTCTGGTTACTGGCATTCGATTACTGGCAAAAACCTCAAAAATGCGGAGTTGCTTGAGGAGCAAACTCAGTGTGAGTTGAAAAACTCAGCCTGTTACTAAACATTACCTCCATTGCCAGTCATCTTGCAATTGTCCCCGTTATCTTCGTTGTAGTAGTGCTACAGTTCTTGCGCCGTTTCCTCAGTCTCCTGCAGCTAAATGAGTTCGATTTATTTTCATTCGTCTCGTATTAATCACGAATGTCCACGAGTAACCCGTTGCATCCCAAAGTTTCAGACGCTGATCTGCGGGAACTCCAGAATACGACCGTTGTATGCGTTAGCTGCTCGTCTGTATGGATTGGGTATCCAGTTCCGTATTATTTCTGCGGGCAGGCTTTTTTTTACTTCCGAGCTGCATGCATTTTGCTAGAGGTGTTTGCTAGATGGTCAAAATCGGCTATTCCGAGACCGAGTTACCTGTTCACCGTGTTAGACCTGCTTGTTTACCTGTTTTTATTATGCATGTACTGCATTTTGGTACATTTCATTATCTAGCTGGAAGACGTTGGTTGCTTCACTGTCTGTTCACGTGATTGTCACTGTTTGATAATTCAGCAGCTGGCAGTGTCCATCAGCGTAATTTAACTTCAGTTACAACACGATTGCTTGGTTTATTGGTTCTTATGTGTTTACATCAGTAGATGCTACAAGGTTCAATTTAGATGCGATTTGGCTCCAGTCGTTTGCTTTTTTCTACTTATCTAGCCTTAAGCATCGCCATTGCTCACGCTGATTTACACGGTTCAGGTATTTTACCATCTGAACTTGCACCATCACCGTCGTGTATTTCAGGCCTGCTCTCTTGGTTTGATTCTACCTTCGCTTGTGCCTTGTGTTCTTTGGATGTTCACATTTATAGCCAATCACCTTCGCCTTCCAGATCAGTTGCAAGATGTATCTTGTACTTCGGGGATGTCGGAATTCCTCCACTTTGGGTTTAACAGTTGTGAAAGTTGTAATATGGTAACCCCAACAAAGAAAATATTCCCGAAAACCGATATGCTTATATTTGATGTATGTATTTGTTCATAAAGAGAACAAATCCGAGTCAAACTTCCATTTTTAACAGCCGTGCAAATCAGCATATGTCCTGTACCGTCATTAGTCTCCGAAAATCGTTCTTCTTGACTTCAGACAGTAAAAACTGTCTAACAGAAAGTGCATCACCGAAGGACCCTCCTTTGCAGCTTGTAGTAATGATTCTGTAACTGTGATGTAATGACGATGAATCGTACTTTAGAGATCAAGTTGCACAGAACGAAAACACTGTTGCTGATGGAGTTTCTAGAATATTTGTCCCGAAATGCCAGTTATCCGTTTTTCATTTGTAATAGCTTGCTGTCCTGATTATCCTATTAATCTGTATGTGCGATAAAGAGAAGGATACAAGGCTGTTCCGTTCTCTAAATAGTCTCTGTAATACGTGATGTTTACTATACGTCTTCTTCAGCTAGCGAGAAGGATGGTTACAAGCAAGACAGAGATAGTGATGAACTCATGTATGGGGTTTTGACCTAACCATCATCCATTTAGCAAATAGGGCTTGAGTGGTAATGTTGATGAGAAATTCTATGAAGGAAAAAGCGGGTTGGGCGATCACACCCGTCAGACAGATGATTCCCAAGCGGTTTGTATAAAAGCCAGAATATACACCGCTTTGTTTACTCACTTTTTTGATGAGTATGTTTAGATAATTTTGAGTTTCTCAACATCTTAGAAGTACCTGAGTTTTCGGAATTATCCAGTGCTCTTCTATGTCGGTCACAAACTTAGACTTTTCCATTCTAAGGTCACTAAAACAACACATTCCCGTAGGTATGCAACCATGACTCCGTTTGGCCGATATTTTCACGCACTTACGCGGGATATAATCTACCAACTGAGATGATTTCTCGTAACAACTACCAATCAAATCAGCAAGAGCCCCTCCTGTTACTTACTCATCTTTCGGCAAAACATGTTTTAAAAAAAGAGCGAAGAATTGGCGACTCATGTTGAGAGAAAGTGACTTTCCTAGGACTGACGCCATCTCCGGCACTACTGTTTGAGGATATCACCTCATCATGTTTTGTGTTTGTTTCGAATATTCTTTGGTACCGCCTCTCTGTTCTTCTGCTGTCGACTGTTTTATTTATGCGACGGTTCTCATAGTCGTTCTCACATTAGTCGAAGTCTGTCTGTATTTCAGATAGCTCAGTTCTATCAATGTTGAATACTGGGACTATTCGTCGATTCGCATGTATGATTTTCGAAACGTGCTCACTGCTTGTAGTTAAACAACCGCAACAGCTTCTTGTTCATGTGTCCCTAAATGGATCATAATATCAGCCCCCGCTAGCCCGATGCACAGCCTGAAACCCTTCATCTATCTCTGCAATTCCAGCGAATCTGGCAGTTTGAACGTGTTCCACTCTGGCTACGTCCGCTCACGGTGATTGTCATCTCGCCGGACAGCGGTCTAATTGAGCCGGTGCCAGATACGGTCTCATTGCATCAGATTAAGCGTCATGCTCGTCTATCGTTGCTCGACTACATGCTACGCGAACATGGTTCTCCGAACTCCGAGGCCTTTTTGACCGCCCAACGAAATTTTGTGGAAAGTTGCGCCGCTTATTGTATTGTCAGCTACCTTCTGCAAGTCAAAGATCGGTAAGTGTATCTATTTCCCATCGGCCTTGTATGTGTGGTCAACTGTCGTTGCTTACAGGTAAATAAGTGTGTGAGTTAAGCGTTAGCATCTGTTAACAAGGTCTGTCATACATATATGTTGCATTTTGGTGACCGCTTTGACTAGGATGCATCAGTGTTAGTTGGTTCATTACGCAAGGTGACAGTTTACGAATCTGTGAACTCAGTGTCACATCACACTGTGTCTTACGTTTGTCGATGTATATATGTCCGTACAATCTCCACATATTTGTTCATCAGTAGGTGGTTTTGACCTGACTGTTAGTTCTCACGTGTCATGATATTTCATTTATTACAGTAAATTCTACGAAACCGTACGGGAAAAAGTTTGTAGCGCAAATCATTTCTCACTATATCTGCCCTTGAATGTTTATTTCTTCAGCTTATCGTGGAAGTTGGTTATTGATGCCATCCTTGATTTTGCGGCAGGCAGAAAAAAAATCCAACTGTCCACCTTTAATTCAGTGGATTGTTAAGTGTCTGCCGTTCTTATATGTTTTCGAAATAGTCCACTGGTTGGAGCTGGTTAGCGTTCGGCGATAGACAAGATACACAAACCATTATTTGTGCTACTGAATATTTAACAGTAGTGTACATTTACATCATTTTCACACCACATTTTCCTTTGGTTGCTGGTGCACACCGACATATAACGGGATTTTTGGTTTCTTACTTGAAAATCACTCACAGTTGCCCGTATGTTTCTTTTTTATCTAATAATAATAACACTATTATTTCTCACGGACTTTCAGGAGTGTTGATGCGGTCGTGCCTACTGCCAATAAAGTAGTGCTCAATAGGGATTGCCTCATGAGAACGTGACCGAAGTCAAAGCGTCGACTGTAGCAAGAATCTGCACCACTGAAAACCGAACGTTTTCAATTTCATTGCCTTTTCTTGAAATGGCCGGCTAGAAAGCCTATGAAAATGCGAAATCCGCTGTGCGTGATAATCTCTTACAATGGCGAGTAACCGAGGGTTTGACCGTTTGAAAGCATTGGATACGCCATGTTCACACTCTCTAAAATACCCACTGGAGTCGTGCGAACTTCGACAATTATATAACTGAAATATTGCCCATATTTGAACTACCGATTTCGAAACGAGGCTGTAAAGCCCAAGCTTTTTTAATTTTTCACCTCAACACTAACGCACATCATTGTCACAGTGTGGGTTCGTACTATAGTCCATGTTCTCATAGGAGTATCGCGTTGTCATAGGTTTCAGTCAGTAACAGTCTTGTGGAGTTGAACTGATGGATCAGTGTCTCTACTTGCAAAATATTTGACAGTAGTTAAAATGAAAAGAGCTAAAGTTATTATCCACTTGGTAGCTCACTGGGGACAACAAGGGTGTTGACCTCCATCGACAAATTTGTCAGGGATTTTGATTCCCGCCGTGGGGTCTTCACCTCATCGGTTACGTGAAGACTCCATTCTCTCACGTCCCATATACATGTTTGATTGAGCGTCCGAGTATTGAGGAGCCTGGTGGTTGTTAAGTCGGATTTGAAGCATAATGGTTCGTCCAGTGATTGTAGAAAAATCATAGAAGGACACGATAGGTCGGTGAAAATGGTTGCGCACAGGGAGAGAAGTAAGCAGCACCAACAGTGGCAGTCCGTCCTGTACCGTTGGGAGTTCATTGTCAACTGATTGTGAGTGGATCACGGTTGAGCTGTACACTGTTTTAATCCGTCGACTCAACCTTTACAGGAAGCATTTTTGGTTGGCAGATTTGCCTATCCAAACACTAATCCCATCGAGTGGTCAAAATCAAGGGATTACCTTGCAAGCTTCTGTAAAAGTGTAGCCGTCTGAAAACGTTTGCACGTGTCTATGGTGCGATGCATTATGCGGAAACGCAATCTGCGCGGAATGTAGACCTCTATACATACATCAATTTCGAACTAGTTCAGATGAAATAATAACCTTCGGCCAATACATACATTTAGAAGCTGTTGCGATTGCATGGAGACACCAGGTTGCATTGAATACCGAAAGTGTAATCCTCATTATACTCCTTTATAGAGAGAAGATGTAAGCCAGGAGAAGCTGTGATCATTGCCCTCTGTGGTCTACTTGTACCAGCCGACAGTGGTGGCTGCATATAATTCATAGAGGGATTATTCGTTAACATACGTGTACATGTTAACTCAGATATGTTCACCTATACCATGATGTTTCCGTCAACTAATTTGTTTTGGTTTTGCCACTATTTGATGAAGTTGGCTGAGTGCTTGCCTGTGGAATTTGCACATGTAATCTGAGATCGTGTGCCTGCTACGTCACTACATCTGGAAACGTGGAGATTGGAAGAAGTGGCTCATAAACATTCATATAGAAGAGCGAAATGTTAGTAAACCTTAATGAGTGGCTTTATAGACCAAACTAAACAGCACAGTGCTATGTGACAGATTTTTCGTAAGCAATTTCTGGCTCTCATCATTACTTCTACATCTTTCTTCCATAAATACTCTGGTTAACCTTTGTCGGCTCACTTCTGCAACTTGCGGAAACATTTTTTTACGCTCTCGTTATGTTTATATGTACATTCTTGTAAAAGACAAATTCCTTTGTATTTTCATCTATACAGGCATAACGGCAATATTTTGTTAGACAATGAAGGGCATATGATCCATATCGACTACGGGTTCATGCTATCCGCGTCGCCGGGCAAAAACCTCGGGTTCGAGACTAGTCCTTTCAAGTTGACTGCTGAGCAAGTTACTGTGATGGGTGGAAACACGAGTGACTTGTTTGAATATTTCAAGTGCCTTTTGCTGCGGGGCTTGTTGGCTGCACGCAAACACATGGAAGAGGTGAGTTCCACTACCGAGTTTCTCAAGCTTCTAGGTGAGATGCCTAAGGTACTGAATCCCAGTGGTGAATTCACAGTTTCCCATTTTTGCTTCCTTGTACCGAGATACTGGAAGGATATATCACTATAATCCCATCATTGTTATTTCTGCGATGGTACTTACTTTATTTTATCTGATAATGTCATTCAGAATCTTGTGTGACTGCGCTGATCATTGAACTTTGTTCTGTTATTGTTTGTCATTGATTCCAGCAGTTAGTGTACACATCTTCGGATATTCTGTGGTTGATTCGATTTCCAGGTTCGATCTGAACACAAGCCTCTATAACATTTCCTAATCCTTCTTACTCAAGACATCCAACATACGAAGTGAAAATTTGATCACAACTTTCGGAACCCACGAACTATTCGACTGACTGGTTGACTCACTCGGAAAGGTGGTATTGATCTTCGCTTGTGTATTTCTAAAATGCAGCTTTCATATATGCTGGATTAAAAGCCTATTCTAAACCTTCGCGCTTATTTGCTTAGCGTGTTTATTCGACTTTATGTTAGACGCGACTAAACTATCATTTCGGAAGCAGTAGTGGTCCTGGAGTTCAAGTTACTGAAGCGTAATAATGCTCATGGATCAGACCTCCGTTCTTCTCTTTTCAAGGATGGTGGCAAAAGCTTGATATCAGAATTAACAAAACTCCTCCAGACGGTCTGAGAGACTGAACAGGTGCCTTGTGATTGGTGCTTATCAACAGTAATTCCCATTTTCAAAAAGGGGGCCCGAAGTCTATGTGACAACCACAGAGGCATCAGTTTGGTGTCAATTGCGTCCAAGTTACTCACTGGCCTCATTTTACGTCGTCTCATTAAGCCCAGAGAAAGCCAGATACGCGAAGAACAGGCAGGATTCCGAGCGGGTCTGGGGTGCATTGATCATATCTTTACCTTGCGACGGATCTTGGGACATCGGCACTCTTATAGGCAGCCGACAGTGGTGGTCTTTTTGGACCTAAGGACTGTTTTCGATTCAGTTGCTCGTAACGTTTTCTGAAGCTGTCTGCTTCGTGAGGCAGTACCAGGAAAATACGTGAATCTTTTGAGATCACTGCATGGCCACTCTGCAAACATGGTGAGAGTTTATGGACAACTGTCTCGGGCGTTCATCACTTCTAGGGGGTGCCCCTCGCGAATCCAGTGGGCTTGGAGTTGAGCTTCTTCCTGGCGCTAGATTGACCGATCTAGAGTTTGAGGACGACATTGTCTTACTTATCCCTTCTGCTGAAAACATGCAGACCATGCTGGACAGGTTGAGCGATTGAGCTGGTTTGTATGGAATGCGCTTTGCACCTTCAAAGTGCAGAGTGTTGCTTCAAGACTGGGACATTTCCACTCCTACTTTCTTTATTGCAGGTAATTCGCTTGAGACTGTGAACAGTTTCACATACTTGAGTAGCACCATCTCGTCAGCCTGTAATATTGCTGATGAGATATTAGCGAGGATAGCGAAGGCACGAGTTGCCTTTGCCAAACTACGTCATCTGTGGCATCGAAAAGACGTTCGGTTGTCACTGAAAGGAAGGGTTTATAATGCCTGTGTGCGCTTCATTTTGCTTTATGGTTCGGAAACGTGGCCTGTTCACCAAGAAGATATTAACAAGCTTGCTGTGTATGCTCATCGTTATCTCCGCCGATTGGTCCATATTAAGTGGACTGATTGCGTGAGCAATGTGGTCATTCGCCAGTGAGTATTCCAGAACGGTCGGGACGCTTGATCAATTGGTCAACTGCTCACAGTGTACAGCTTGCGATGGTTGGGTCACGTATTCCGTATGTCATCTGATCGTTTATCGTACCGGGCATTATATGCTGAAGCCACCAACAGTTGGGTAGTACCGTGTGGTGGTCAAGTAACAAAGTGGTCACGAAATATGATGACCCAAGAGAAGATTGTAACTGTCTAAGGCACTCATACCATTCAGACATTCGAATAGTAAAAATGTGTATTTTGTTTAAAATGTAATTTCCCTGGTAATGTCGGCTTTCATTCACTTATGCATCGAACTTTGTCACAATCTCTCCTGGTGTTCACTCTATGTAGAGTGAAATTCAGTTCGGCGCTATAAGGTTTACGGAGTGATTTCAGTCAACTTATCCGTGTGTTTGGCGTTGTTCCTCTACTTCACCCAGTAATGTCCAACACGATGTAACGTAATGAGGTCGTCGGTTAGCTTTAGAACGTGTAGTTATCAACAGAAACTCGAAAACCATCAACCGTTTTGATATACGATGGACGATTTGAGGATACTTGGTACTGCCGGCGGTTTGTCTGTCAGAAGCTGCTTCCTGTTTCAATACGGCTTTGTGCATAGGAAGTGTTTAGTCTAACTCGTGCTCCAGCATACATGCACTTCTTGTTGTTGAACATAGGTTTTTTCTATAGCAGATCAAGGTCACGTGGACGAACGGAATGAAATTTCTAACCTTTCTCGACGACTGTACACTGCTTGATTATCGCTTACTACGTATATTTTACAGGAAGACTACGCACCTCCGGTGGGCTGCGTGATAGGTCTGTGTAACCTGTCTGGTCTTTTGCCCGACATTTTGCTAAATTTGCCAGTCATATGGACTACTGAGTTAGGCTACCACCTCAAAAAGCAGGATCTCTGTCTGGGAAACGGTAAATGTAACATCTCGACCATTCGACCCGACCTGTCATCGTTACAGACTGCACCACATCAGTGGTTAACGCTGATGTTTAACTGCCACACAACTATGAAGAAAAAGGAAATATAGGGGATTGGACCTCATTGCTGAAGATAACTAAATACTAGAGATGGAGGTCGGGATGGGCCTGAGAGCTAAATTTGATATATATATATATATATATATATATATATATATATATATATATATATATATAACCTTCGTATCAGCAGTATGGACGGCGATGCTGTGAGAAAGTGAAATTTATGTTTGTATTCTAAAGACTGTAGTACTTGGTTCCAACGTGGGTTACTTTTTTTGTCAAGAAAGCTTTTTTAATCAAAAGTGAGATGTTACATGATAGTGGTAATGTCAGCCGCAGCAACTTCTTCAGTGATATTCGGTGGGAAACAGTTATGGGATTTGCAACCGAGTTTCTGATCGATGAGCATCAACCATTGTCTACCTGTCCAAACCTCCAGTATACATAACTTTAAATATTTATGTTATGCTTCATCAGTGCCAACGTGTTGCACATTCTTTGCCGATCCCCACCTGCATTCAGTTTACATAGAGCACAATTTAAACGCTCTGACAAGGTTACATTAGATCGTGTTCTGATTTCGATATCAGAGCCTAATGGTTTACCTAACCGGAAATGCTACGAGAAATGATGGTTCACCAGCGTGAATCCCACCTTCTTGTTATCGATCGGTCCTTGTCAACTAGGGCAAGTTAATGAGGTCAGGTAGTGAAAGCTTGTAAATAAGCTGCCTGATTTATCGCCTAAACCTCACACAACACTTAGCTGTAGGTGGTCGTGTGTTGCTTGTACGATGCATGCATCCTGGCCTTGACTGTTTACTAACAAACTCTTGGGGCTTTCATGCTTTAAATCTCCTCATTCTGTTATTAGGAATTTATTTTGACTGCACCCACAGATGTGTATTTACAATATTCTCCTCTACAGAGAAAACCTGCTGGGAGCACGAAGCCCATTCGCTTTGGTGTACTGGCTGAGCTGTATGACGCGACCATGGCTTTATTCCACATTCTGATCACAGACGATTAGTATTAGTGTAGTATTGTTGTGGCCGCAAAAGACGTTTGGCCTGCAGAGTTGTTTACTGCACCAGCTCCCGTACAGGTTATGTTAAAACATGGGACTATGAACACGTACTCTCATTTGCACAGCTGACGTGCATTCACATACATTGGGTAGCAGTACGTCGTCATTCGTCCTGGCGGCACTTCCCGCATACTGTGTACACAATATTCCCATAGTCGCTTCTGGCCCATCGTCTTCCTGGCGTTGAGGCTTGTCCTTTAGTTCCTGATTGTCTCTTGTGAGTAGTACACTACTCACAAACGAGACTGCCTGTTATGCAACAGTATGTCATTAGGGGAATATGTGGTTTGTTTTGTTCTGCCATCCACTTTGCTCCTCATTACAGTCGTCTGGCTTTTCTTGTTTCTTGGTCTGTTTTGCTCGCGTCTATTTCTTGAAGTTGGTGGTCTGCCAGCTCCCTCTATCCATCAATTTAATCATAAACACATGTGAGCGTGATTGAAAACGTTTCTGATTGTTGCTTTGGCGCTGTAGTTAACTTCATTTTGGCTTGCATTTGTCCAACTGCTATGATGTGAACCGACTCTATGTGTAGCACCACAATGGAATATATCCCATATATCGCTTAACCGAGAGCTGTCCCTGTTCTCTAGGTTCAGGCAGTCTGACTCTATCCAGCTCCCACACATACATGACTTTGTTGCTGTTTTTATGTAAGTAAAAAATAGATCGATTACTTGTTCATTTTCCTAAGGGTTTGTCATTTTTTATATTCTTTCACGCCACACCGCTCTTACTAGGTTTGTGTTTTGGTCGAACTGGCTCGAGCCACTTGTCCTCAACTGCCTTGTTTCGCACGAAGTGGTGGTTCTGCTGCTGTGTCCGGTCTACGTCAACGCTTTCAGCTGTATCGTACCGAGGAGCATATGCGCCAGTCGGTCGACCGAATGATCGAGGCTTCGTTGAATTCGGTCACTACGAAGCTGTATGACAGCTTTCAATATTACACCAACGGTATTCAGTGAGGTCGGTTGTGAATCGGTATCCGTGCGTGTCGTTTGCGCAGCCTACGATTTGGTTTTGTTGTTCATAATACGCCTTCAGTCTTGTGGGTGTGAACGAATAAACCTATGCATCACGTGATAAACGAACATCCACTGATTGTGCTCCTTCCCCTACATTTCTAGAGCCTGGCGTTTTGGCTTTTTAATCCGCCGGTTCTTTTATGGATTCCGATTTCTTGTTTGCCTGTGGGTATGGTTTGTATTACCAGAGAAAAGTAGAATGTGAGAACTATTTTCATGGTTAACCAGGTATCATACTCCATCGTCTTTTCTTTCTGATTTCACGGTGTTTATCTTCCCAATCGATCATCATCACGTTCGCATAATTGACCTGATTTTACGTATTGTAAAGACATTTTAATTGTCTCTTGATTGATGTCTTTCTTCTTCGTTTGACAAACTCACCTCCTATTTTCATGCCGAATGCTCGTTGTACAGCTAAAAACTAGGAATTGAGAAACTGCTCACTTGGTATTTTCTTCTTTCGTTTGCCCTTTTTTGCCTTGTGTATTGTGAATTTATTGACTGTCTTTTGTTGTTTCTCGTTTCTGTGTGCTCCCTCTTCTTGTTCTACTTCGCGTGTTTTCCCAGGTCTAAGAAAACAGTTTGATGTGTGGGTTATTCTTTCTTTCTGAGTATGAAGTTACGGTTCTTTTCAAGTCGTTGCCCATACTGCATCGGCCGTCTCGGAGTATAAACCGCGTCGCCCCATCTGCTGCATACAGCAAGGTAGATGGGCGGAAACATGCCACTGCTGACCCCTACTCCACTGTCTTATCAAATTTAGTTCTCAGACCTCTTCTGACCTCCATCTCTGATAGTTACTCTAAAGGTCCCACAAAAGATGTGGCTAATCGTAAGAACACTAAGCCGGTAAGTTCCGTCTCTTACCATTTAGCTTCATGCTTCCCTCGTCCCTTGTTTAGACCTAGAATGTGAATTAATACATGTGCCTTCAACGTTCACACGTTAAAACAGATAGGTCAACAAGCCG
>LUCH01001447.1:88028-107219 GCA_013368495.1 Paragonimus heterotremus
TCACTACATTTGCACAGACTTAGGTGGTTAAGTCGTGTACTAGGGATGCCAGCTAATCGTTTGCCACACCGAGCACTGTTTGCCGACGCTGCGGCCGACTGGCGCTAGGTGCGAGATGGACAGATGATGACCTGGCGTAGGCAAATGAAATCGTTCACGAGAGTTGGCCACTGTAGGTGGAGTTCGTCTACCGGGCTGGAGCCCTGACGACTCACAGAGTCAGTGGCTTGAGACATTAGATGAGATGGCGGTCAACCGATCTCAGTGGCGTGAATGTTGTTGTTGTTTGTCCGAGTTTTCTGTGAAAATGAGTTTACTCAATGACGCGGGGCAGTGAAAGCTATAAGGAAGCTGTCTTGCTGATGGCGCCTTACTTTCATTTACAGCTCGGTTGTTTGTTTGCAAGGTGTAGGCGCCTTGATGTTGTATGTTTGAATGTAGACGTAGCTATTTTTAGTAAGTAGGTCCCTTTCTCTTCTTCTATCTTCCTATACAAGGTTTGCTTTTTATTCTTCTTCATGGTTGTGTGGCAGTTAAGCGTCAGTGTGAACCACTGATGTATTAATGTCGATGATGATGACGGTCGTTGTCCTGTTTTTTTCTCATTTAAGGGTTCGCGTCGGGTCGTGTTGCACAGTGACCGACTTTAGAACAACACGAACAATTAGCAGTTCTTGCTGAGCATTCCGGATTATTCGCTCGATGTACTGTTCACCCACAACAGAAACATTTGCCGAAAGGTGAACAGCAACACGTCTCTTTGTGCTCGAATCGATCGCATTTTTGACATTTGTAGTGTTTGAATGAACAAAACCGCACATAATGCCAATTATCGCATTACCAGCATGCAGTTTACGGCTTCCATAAGGGCTTTGCACCATGCTTCTTGGTTGCGTGGCCGCTGCGAAATGGCATGAACTTCGGGTAACCCCAACTGTTCAGTCATGCCTGTCGTGCTTCAGATTGATAAATCGTTGGTACTCCACTGTCACCGGTGGTAAACTCGTGTCAGGGTCTCGTTCAATATTGTTCAAAATTCTGATACGAATGTCGGCATCTTAGATTGACTGTAGATCGCAGAGCAATATTAGACACCTGAAATGATCCTGTCATTATTCTCAACTTGAACTTCTTACGCTCTCGGTTCACTGCACCTGTGTACGTAGCAAAATCTTCATGTTCATTTTTCATCAACTTGAGGCAGTGATGCCTGATGTTGAATAGGGATAACTACTCCGAAGATGTTCGTCAATATCCTCAATGTTTCTTCAAATGTGAGATCAGGAAGTTTCTTTGGCAGAATGGAATCAGTATATCTCGAGTGTTCTGTCGTACTAAGTTTCCGAAGAAGTAATCGTACCTTTCCTGCACCTCCACCCCCATGTCAGCCCACTCCACTCGGAAGACAGCTTCATATCGGCTGAACCAAGATTCGAAAGTCACTCAGACATTGGCATCATAAACAAATTCAGTGATGCTGTTCCTGACGGCGTCAACCGTTGAACCCGGTTTGAAGTTTGGATTTGCGTGCCAATGTCTCGATTAACTTCAGCTGAGCCGCATCGTATTCCGCCTGTTGCAGCCGCAGGATCAGTTTCATTTCTTCTACTGGAATTGTCGTTGTCCGTGTGGGTTACGTAGATAGCACCCAAGGTCGCCAGTTGTCGGATCGCCGCCTTGATTACGCGCTCAGTCGCTTGACCCAAAACCGAAAAATAGAAGAGACGCGGCAACACCGTTTATTGGAGGAGCGAGTCGAAATTAGGCCATAGAGACTAAATTTATAGGATGAATCGATTACCATACATGGCAGTGAGACACAGCGAATCAAATGAAGCGGTCATGTATGGCAATCAGGACGTCAGAGCAAATCACGTTACAGAGGACATCAGAAAGTAATGTGAAGAGACAGTCCAAATAGCACATAGGCGTTCGACCGCACTTGTGCAACCTGGTTGGTTGAATGGAACCATACCACCACCCACGACCATACTATCCGAACTGGGCCGGCCGATCGATATGGAGTGATGCGTCCTGGTTGTTTCGTTAGGAGATGCACCTCCTGACAATAATCCGCTGCTGTCCTCTTTCTGATGAATAGATTTACCTCTTGCGACATAGTCAGTCAACTCTTTCACTGCGTCGTAACTCAGAAAAAGTGAAATGCAGTACACTAGTGGTTAAGCGGAGAATCAGAACGGGTTCTTTTAAGTTAAATTCGGTGTAGGTTAACAAATATTTCGTTGAACATTGAAATTCAGCACACCTCGCGCGATTTCTTCCAAACCGATTGCGTTCGTATTAGAGCGTTGCCACGCTTCAATTATCAGGTAATCACTGCAGCCAAAACTCAGTAAGCCGTGCCTCAGACAAAAAATACTGCTTGCATAACGTTGTCAAAAATCCCATGACACTACATAGGCCAGTACACAATTCTACAAATTGGACTAACAAACCATTTAATGGTCTACAAGCCGTCGACTGATGATAGATCCAATAGAACGCTTCGGTACATTTTTTGCAAGTCTGAAAGGCTAGCAGTTATACCGCTCGTTTGACCCACGTATCAATTGGGTCGACTAACCTACCAAAGTTCACGCCAGTTTTCGTTTCCATCCACTATTTCTTAATAGACCATGGCGCAGATCTCACAAAAGACCCGACGTTCACTTTCGTCGGTCGCCCGTAATAATCTATCTTTACTCTTACCCCTGCAATAAGGTAAATTGTTTTCGGTATGGTTCGTCAAATTTCTAACACTGTATCATTACTTGAAGGACGGCTCTATTTCATGCGAACTCCTTTATATGTCCAGGCGACTATATTTCTTCCACTTACTTCAGCGCTGTAGGATTCTCTTTGATTACCCCATAATATTCGCGACGCGCTCGTCAAATGTGTATTCCACAACAGCATATCTTAAACTTCCGCTCATGAGACATCTGTTCCCCTCCACCCCGAACGCCATCCTTTCGACAAACACAAAACAGCGATGTTGGAGAATTCCAGTGCGAACTGCTTGAGAAATCCCGGCCAGGATAGTTGATCCCCTAGATCATCTGGTGGGTTCCATGAGACAGCGAGAATAGTAGGCAACCGAGTAGAATTTTGACATTTCTGAGCTACCGGCGTGGCTTTATAGCTACACTGGTAGAACGCTCACCGCGTTTCTGTTCCTGGTTCTAATGCAGCCGAAGCTCAGATTTCTCATAATTGAGTCCCCTCTAAACATCTGTCAGTTAATCCTATAAGGTTGCTTTCTGTTTTGCATTTTATTGCATAATAAACCTATAATTTGCCAACTGTACCGCTATTGCATATTCTGCAGAATTCTGTACGACGGCTGCATGCACTATCATCTACACCGATTAAAACAAATCGCCGTCGTCGTTACAAACTAAAAATTAGTGTGACCCTTTTGTAATCGAAAATATGTCGGTGACCAAGTCGCGATATTCGACCACGATAGTGACCGCGCATATGCACCTTGAAGTTTATTGTGTCGGGGATAGTCACTTAACAACCGGATAGCCAGTACACCCCGGTCGGCATTTATTGAACTCAAGTTCAGAAATGGAAGAATGGCAGCGATACGACAAAACGTGGACACGAGGGTGATTGAGGATTATTGCATCTCAACATCTGTGCATGAAATAACCACCCTCAGTAACTCAAGAGTAACTGACTCAGACGGTAAAACCCGTGCGTCCAAACTTAAAGAAACAACATTTAAGCACCTACATTCCCTGGACGTCCAACAGTCTACCTGGAAGCGAGACGTACTATACTACGTTATGGTTTACCCAGTTTGGCAAGTGTCCAGCTACTCTTACAAGTAAACGACATACGCATTCATCAATAGCGCCAAGAAGGTCTCACAGGCTTCGTCTAGGGGCTCGAACTGTAACCAATTCTTGAAGCAACGGAAAAGTGAAGAAAAAGACCAGCTCGTATGACCAAACTAACTGAAATGTGACTACAAGTTAGTTCGGCGACTTGCCATATGTGAAGACAATGCCGATGGAATTAGTCACATAATGCTCAGAAGTGTCCTCCTAATAATCCACAACGAACTGATTGAGTCTGCCAAATGAGCACGAGCTGAACGCCTTCTTTCAACCTTTTCGGGCACCAGCAGACAAAATAATTAATGCTCTGTAGGACAAGCGCTCCATACCGAAGCGGCAAATAGTACGTTATTTAAAGACACCTCTTCAATGTAGAACATCTAGGAAAAAACGATGGAATTTATTTCCAAAGTGAACACCACCCACACTTGATCGCAGCCTTCGCATTCAGATTTCAGATTATCCCGTTGGCCACATACTGAGTCCAGGATGAACCACGAGAATTAGAACAGCGGATTTCTGACATCTGCTTCAGAAAACGAACTGAGCCAGTGGAAAACCGTAATACCTTTTTCGGTGCATAATGTTCAAGCTGGACACAAGTTAGACGGATAAAACGGTTATGAATGTGAAGAAAGCCAACTAAGTTTACAAACGTACGTCAAAAATAAGTCGTTTAAAATCCTGTGGGCTACCCATTATAACAAAAGAATACTGCGAAAACAGTTAAACAATTAATTCAGTGTCAAACACAGTCTGCAATATCGGTCCGAATAATTCATTCATCGTGTTAGCACGTAGGCAAAATCTCGAACGTCTGGTCATCAGTGAAGCTGCGTTGCTAACGCGCAAACAGTGTTGCTCACGCCACTCACTCACCAGCAGTGACATTGCTCCTAAATTCCCTGTATTCAACCGTCATCATCATCATAACAGCCATGAGCCTGACCAAATGGTACTGTGGCTCGGGCCGCCGCTCACCTCAACAGTGACGTGGAATATCCTAGAAGAAGAAAGTTACTAAGAAGGTTGAAAATTAATAAAAGAATAGCCGGAAGAACTAGAAATGGTATGGATACATGTACGCCATTGACTGCGACACATCGCCATCTCGGATGGCGTCTCTAACCAGCGGTTTGGGTGATCACGAGGACCCCATCCAGGCAGGCGACACCTACCCACTTTGCTCAATGGAGCAGTCAAGGTCTTCATATTTCGTGTCCACGTTGTTGCTTGACCACCACGCGGTTTTACCCAATTGTTGATGGTCTCAGTATATAATGCCCGGTACGGTAAACGCTCAGCTGGCATACGGAGAACATGACCCAACCATCTCAAGCTGTGCAACGTAATTAGTTGACCAATTGATCGCGCATCCCGAGCATTCCGGAATACGCGCCGGCGAACGGCCAGATTGCTCACGCAATCAGTCCACTTAATATGGGCCAATTGGCGGAGACAACGATGGTCGACCGTAGCCGTTATGTTTAGTCGATGTGTATCCTGTATGTGGCTGGCGAAATAAGTCGAAGGACTGACATCTCGTAACACTCGTCTTCTTGCTATTTTAACGACTTACGCGCATTGCGTTGAGTTACACGCACTGCATGGCCACCACAGCTACACGGTCTTCATGGATTTACAAGAAACAAGACCGTACACATGCAAGAAGCTGATAAGTAGCAATCGAGCGCCATTGTGGAAGTCGCGGGTAAAGAGTACTAGCCATCGTCACAAATCACTGCGTTTTAAACGAGACGAATACACCCAACTGGTTGCCGATTGCGCGGTATTCATGAAACAGAAGGAACCATGTCTGGGTGCTCGTTTGCCTCTGGTTGCACGACCGATTGTAGAACAAGGCATAGTTAAGAACTGTAGTAGGAAAATCGATAACACGTGACTGTCGTCCGCATGGCAAACAGGAACCCTACTGAGTATTTTAAGACGGTACGTAATAAACCAGCCGAGGTCCATCCAACAACACGATCTACCAGCAACCAAAGCGATTGCAATTCGGTTACGAAATCAAAAGCTGTATGCACAAAAGAAGTTTGTTCGTGCCTCTAGCCTCTTCCCATGACCAGAGTTCAATTTACCTTTGCCCCATATGGACCAGTAACAAGTTGTTTGCGGTCTATCGAATTAAAAACCGCACCTTGCATTACGAGACTATGCAGAGAATCCGCATAACATTTTCACTAATACAGAGGTACTCATCCGATGACGAGATCTCGAAAACACGTTCAGTTTGTCATCTTGATGAAAATATTGAAAAAAGTGGGAGGATTATTCTTACAGAGTTATGCGCAAAAATTAGCAAGCCTAGTCCTAGCACTGTTAAATTAAACACAGCATCAAGACAGGCAGTGTTCATCACCACAACGCAACAATTATTGCGAACGCGCACGACAGAAAAATAATACGTAAACAGGTCAAAAAAACAATGTGCAGTAATTAAAGCTCGATAACGAACTGGTAGATGCTTCATACACTTGAATGTGTAGGTTAAATACACTCTTCATCCCTCAACGAGCAAAAGTTGACAGCATTTCAGCCTTATTTTGGTTTCGTTAGAAAAATCACTAGTCTCCTCAAGTTATCGTCGTCACCTCCTTCACTTTACACAAGAAACTGAGTTGAGGCTTAGCTTGGATTACGACCATCAATCGAAGGAACCGTGCGGTACCCTCATCTAGCACCATCTCGGATGATCGTGCGTGAAAAATTAGACTCCGCTGTCGACACACTGTCATTATCTGAATTATATCAGGACGTCAAATAAGTCCAAGTTAGTACACCCGCAACCATCCCCTTCCGCTAACGGTGCGTTCTACAAAGAACTGGCGTCAATAAAATTAGTTGCGTCATCAATATACACATCAAAATCCGCGAATGAAGAAGCAAGAATTCCAGGGTCCCGTACAAAGAAGATATCAGCTTTTGAGAACTCAGGTACAAACAAACTGAAACCATGGAGAAAAAGTAGCACACGTGACAATTATTCAGGACAGTGATCGCGTAATTAGATCTCAGGAGGCACGGTTATTCTACGATCACAAATTGACCAACAGTAAGGAAAATATCACAATGGAACAAAAGTGCACCGGATCGTTGGAACCATTAGGAAAGCTCATCATCCGGATCGTCCCAACAGCTGTCAGAATCAGGCTCTGTCGGATTCTTGACTGATTTGTCTAGGTTCAAAGAAGCCAGTTCGTGTTTTAACTGGTGATCTAGTGCGACATCCTCATCGTCTTCCCCCTCCTCATCCTCATCCTCGTCATCCTCCCCTTCTTCACTCTCATCCTCTTCGTCTTCCTCAGTTTCGTCTTCCCCGACCGCATTCCCAAGGTCAACATCGTGCGGCTGTGCACTATTTTGTGGGGTCACACTCACAGGAGTCAATCGGGATGCTGGTTCCTCTTGCACAGGTTTCGACAGTTGGTCATCCATGAATACCGACTGCGAGGGACACGATTTCTCATCACGTTTCGGTTCGGATTGCAACTCGGCCAATAAATCCCTTTCCCAAATCGGGGTCTGGGAGGGATAGGCAGATGCAGGTAACTTCCCGCGCATGCAGCGTTCTGAGGACATGCGCTTTTCGGCAGCCAATGCATTCTAAAGGGAGTACGACAGGCCAGAAAACTGGTGTTAGATTCTGTCACAAAATTGAGGCATGAAAGAGGAAACAAACCGAGGATTTAGTCAATTTAGTCGGAGGACTTGTCCGAATCTACTTATACAATTACGTTCGAACGAAGCTCTGGTGCAACCATGACACATCAAATGCAATTGTGATTAAAGGATAGAAATATGAAACAAAACTCCGACGGTAAGTTTCCAGTTTTGCACTACTGCTGTCACATAGTATCACGTACGTACTCCATACCATCAAACTGTCCCATGCCAACGTAAAAACAGTCGCAGTAACTGAGGCCTGAGAACGTAACCGTGCGACTAATACAAGCACCTGTAACATCCGGTTATCGCAGGCTCATAAGAAAACAGTATGAAACAAAATCAATCAGAAAATGAGAAACTAATTAGAGAATAGTCGGTAGCTTGGGTTGAAGGTTTGGGTGTTCGATTGTTCGCCAACTTTGGCATTCAGATTGCAGGTGTTTAATCGCCAAACGGGGTGGCATCATCAGCGTGTGGACGTCCACGATGATCAACCTACAAGCGCATTCGACATAAGGAGCTCAATAAACCTTACTCAGGAAAGCACCAAACATAAGATAAATTATGGAAGCTTAATATTTATCAGCTGGTTTGATGAACACGTGGAATTGGACAAAATCCATGAGTTAAGAATTAAAGACAACGCATGAGCGGTCATGACTAAATTACAAAGCAAATGAAAGAGGCAACTTGAACAGGTATGATTAGTGGATAAAGTTCGACAGATTGCAATAGGAGGCTTCCGATCAGGTTTTAGTAAACAATCGAAACTGCACACAGAATTGGACATTTAACAACAGTCAAAACCTACGCGTTAGTGGTGTCACCTCGTTTAAAGGCGAGACGCTTACAACTTACATGTCACTATCGGTGAATAATTGGACGCCTAAACAAGTTGGAAGCAATGAAGTGGATGCAGACAGATCACTGGCAACCGACAACCAGCCACCGTGTTCCAAACCGGCAGTTTATGAGACCACGGAGTCCCCAAACTGGCAGTCAACATTCGCTAACTTCGAAACGGTAAAGGTGTTCGTGCTCTGGAATTCCGTCACAATACTTCACTAACTAGTGCTTTTACTCAACTGTTGATTGTTTCGACATGTAATACCAGATGCGGCGAATAATCAGTTGACATACACAGTACGCAGCTCGAATATTAAAAACTGCGCGATTTTATCATTTACCTAATTGTATCGCACACGGGCTAACATTCAGAGGAACAATTCAGCAGACTTCAACCAGACCGTATAGACGACGGAATCCGAAAGGTTAGCTACTACATTCCAGACGGTCCTCTATCGGAGGCAGAATGTCCCTGAAGCTTAAATTATTGAAACATAACACAGTTCCTGGATGAGAACTCCCCTCGTCTTCTCTTAGCTAGCATGGTGGGTAGAGGTAAGTGTCATAACTGAAAAATTTCCTCGGATTATCTGAGAAATTGAGGTATCCTGTGATTGGGGGGCATATCAACAATAATTCCAATCTCAAAAAGGAGGCCCGACATATGCATTGGTATGTTGCATCTAAGTTACTCTGGTCTTATATTACGTCAGCCCACTAGGCCCAAGGAGAGTCAGATACAACAGGCAGCAATCTGATCCGGTCGAGGATGCACTCATCACATTCTCATCATACGACAGACCTCACAGTATCAACACTATTACAAGAAGCCAACAACCGTGGTTCTTTCACACCAAAAGGTTACCTTTAGTTCGGTTGTTCGCAGTGTCCTGCGGAATGGCTTTCTTCGTAATAGAGTTCCATGGAAATACCTGAATCTGTTCAAATCACTGTATCTCCAATTTGGAAACAGGATAAGCATCTGTAGACAGCTCTCTTGGGCATTCACCACATCTAGTGGTGTTCATCAAGGGTATCCGGTCTCCACCGTCCTGTCCAAGTCCAGCATGAATGACATTCTGGAGGGTATACTTCAGAAATCCAGTTAGTTTGGTGTTGAGCTTCCTGGCACTACATTGACCAACATGGAGTATGCAGACGACACTGTCCTAATTAGACTTCTGTCGAAAAAGGCACATCATGCTTAACAAGGTGTGCGACCGGGTTGGTTTCTGTGGAATGCGCTTTGCGCCCTCAAAGTATCGGGTGTTTTTCAAGACTGAGAGGGTCATTCTTATCTAGTTTATTGTGGACGATCCGCTTGAGAATATGGGCAGTTTCACATGCATGGATAAAACTGTCTCGTCAGCCCATAATTTGGACGACGAGAAATCAACGAGAATAGCAGAGGCACGAGTAGCCTTTGCCAAGCTGCGTCATCTGTGGTGTCGAAAAGACGTCCGATTGTCTTTGAAGGGAAACGTATGTAATGCTTGTGTGGGTTCTGTTTCGTTGTGTCGCATGGAAACATGGCCTGCCAACGACAAAGATAAAAACAGACTTGTTATGTTTGCCCATTGTTGTCACCCCTAAATGACCCATATTGAGTGTGATGACCACGTGAGTAATGTCGCCGTTCGCCAGCGCGTAACCTGGAATGTGCGGCCAATTGGTCAGCTATTCACTCAGCACAGCCTGTTATAGTTCGGCCACGTACTCCGTATGTCACATGAACGCTTGCCGTACTGGGCATTCTGTGCCGAGACCGCTAACAGTTGGATAAAACTGGCTGATGACCAAGTAGCAATGTGGCCACGAAATATGAAGATCTGGACTGCTCCATTAAGTAAGGCGGGTAATTGCCGTCTGTTCGGATGGGGTTCTCGTGATCACTCAAATCACTGGCTGGCAACGCGGTGTGCCGAAGTCAATAGCATACCAATGGTAGTTGTGCTGCTTAGATTTCTTCTATCAGTTTTTGAGCTTTGTGGCAACCTCTTCTTCTTTTAGGTTATTCCACGACACTGTTGAGATGAGCGGTGGTCTGAGCCACACTATCTTCTCATTGGGCTCACGGTGGCCGATTGAATTGAATTGTACTATCATCAAGAAGTTTGGCAGATAAAAGAGTTGAGACCTGATTTTGAAAAATCTGAGCTTTGGCTGGATTAGAGCGATCGACAGAAATAGTATACCCAAAAACAAGCACTTTATCAGCCGGTTACCCACCATTCCCATTGTCTCATATGAAGTACACCATATGATTTATGGAGTTGGGTGTCCTGGCAGGATTTCTGATGCAGTTCACACTGGAACTTATCAACACCACTACTGAATAGGTAGGTCTCTAAATTATCAAATCAGCCCAACTACTCATTAGTAACGTAACTTCATTGCATCACACATGTACAGTTAACCTTAGTAATCACAGTAAAACAGTTTGCGTTGGAATAAGTTAACTTCAAAATCATGCAGCATCATTCATCGGATATCGGGCGAGTAGACGCTTAGATATTCCAAACATAATTTATATATTGACAAAGGAACTCTACCCAGCAGAACGGCTCAAACTGTGACTCAGGCAAGACACACCTTCAAATACGATGGCCTTCAGAGGGAGTAACCAACAGGTAAGTAGTAGAAGGTTCCTGTTCAATATTTGCACCTATAATCACTGTTCCAGAGGATTCTTCCTCTTACAATGTACTTCATGAGGAATGACCATGAATGATTAATAACGAATAATATTGACTGTAATGAGTAACAACAATGAGTTAACAATAACCAATGTGAATGAGTGCGAGAACTGACCTCCAATCCGGGAAACAAGTTTGGATAATCTTTGGGGTTAGCCAAAGCCTGAGCAATTTTCGCGTTGGATTTACTAGTTTTGCCCAACCATTCACGCCACAGTTCCACTACCTCTGGTATTCGGCTTGGCAGGTACGCTCGGGCAAAAAATGCCGCCTCGGGCAATCGATCAGCTTTGAGTAGAAGCTAAATTGAAAAAGTGAACATTGTCACATTCAATAGCAAGATATCTGCGGCAGGCAGTAACAGCTTAAAACAGTGTGCAAACAAAAGAAGACAGACATAAGTTTGGCCTGTTTAAGTAAGAATTAGCGAAATATCAAAGCAAATGGTCGAACTGACCTCAAGACAACCTTCTAAGTCCGCCAACAAGAATCGAGCCAGGAAGGCCACATTATCTTTAGACTCGACAGAAGCCTGCTCACCGATCCACTGAAGCATCCGGCCGTTACCAGAGCTAGAAGCCAAGAGCAAAAGACTGGCATAGTCTTTTGTACGGGACAAACAGTCTTCAGCCAAATCGAAATTGCATGTTCGACAAGCGACTTCCGCTAACTGAATGTAGGAGTGGAAAAAAAGTGATTTAATTACAATCGATAAAATGTAGTGTGCGAAGAGTGTAACAACAGTCACGTAGATGACTGGAAACAAAAGCATTCAAACCAGCTACTCGATTTTTTGGGCTGACGTTATCGTGGTCAAGCGACTTTGCATCTATTCGATAAGGCAAGTTTAACGAACACAGTTAATGAATACATTCGGCCAGAGGTCTGTACCGAAATTAGGTGAGGATTCAATTGTAGAAACGAATTAGTCAACAGAGTGCACATTACGCAATGTCTGAAGTATTGTGGCATGTTAAATCACTCACGGAATGGATAACTTCAGACTGTTAAAGACCTTAACGGATCGTTCAGATTCTGCTACAGAATCGATAAGGCTGATAGAAACAGTCTTTATTCAAACCATGACGCTGTTGACATATTTCATATAATCGTACTTGGAAATGTTACATCGTATCAGGTTTACCACATGCATAGCATACAAGACGTTACTGGTTCACAAAGTCCGAAACAGTTCTGTAGGAACGATAGTGAGTATGAACACGTTTGAATCCACGTTTATTCAATTGATCACGTCTAAATGAGGATAGTATCCATCCCACATATTCTTCCGATGTAACGAACGCCTGAGGGTGTAAACGCCGGATACTTAACTTAGCGGGTTCATGAAAACAACTCCGGTCTAAAGGGACAGTGCGCAACAGTCAATGATGTGTCAATATCCATAACACTGTCAGCTCCTCTGCGTATTTTTGTTAATCTGTTTTTGATTCGTTCTCTTTGTAGCATTCTCATTGCTTCTCGGATGTACCATGTTATTGTCGCGGTGATTGACGGATGAAGCCACAATTGGCGAAGTTCTCAGGGTCATTGTGAACAGGTGAATTAATGGATGACGTGCAGGGAATATCGGGAAATGAGTTGCTTCGGTTGACAGTTTCGGCTTAATATCGTCCACCTTTGACAGAATTACGAAGAGACAGGACAGGTTACCTATCCCTTGAAGGAGCCAGCATTTTACGATCAGATGTTTTTTGCCTTGCGATATAACAGATTACGTGTAAGTAGGATAACACGACTACCCAAATCTAGGGAAAACTATTCAAAGTGACCGAGCCTCGAATTCGACTACCGTTTGTGCTAACTACCAACGTTCCCAAGCGCAAAACGCCAATCAGAATCGAATGTCCGACGTTCTACTACGTCCGTTGCGAATGCAATTGATACTGGCAGAGCATCAACAAAAAAGGCAAAGCCAATCTAGGTAAACAGTGTCGTCACAACTTACGTAGCTTGAGCCCTGCAAATGCACAAGTTTGTTACCACGATACCACCGACAGCAACAGGTCAGTGACTCACACTGACGTCTAACCGTCGTGAGACAGAAAACAACTCCTAATTAACAGGCAAAAGGGGCTGCGACGGAACATAATTATGAAACACTTATGTCTCAGCTCAAACGTACAAAGACAAGGTGTTTATATCCCATGAACAAAAAACCGAACTGAAATCAGTGGCAGAATGACAACTTGCAGCTTCGATTGATCAGGTTTAGTTATCCTACTTAATTTACAGATAAACTGAGCAAACGACGGAGACCCTCGCGTTAAGGAACCCAGTTAGCCGTTATCTCACCTAGCGTCTCTAATTACACTCCTTTAATCATCAAAACCCCAAAAAGGAAGAAAAATGTGATCACCAGTCGCTGGTAATCGTAACCGCTTAGATGGCTAAGTCATCACTTATCCATTTTAGACTGCAACAATCGGCTACGAAATCAATAAAGGGCATTTCGAATACCACACGAGCAGCCAGCATATTCATTGTATGATCCAAGTACCTACATCTGCGTATAACTGAGGAAGTAAAAACGAACTTGTTGGACCCCCAAACCCAAATATTCCCCTCCCAGCTCCGTCGTTGCTTACTCGATGATACGTCGTATGAGTCTTGGTTTGACATACAATGTGAACCCATACGAACGAGTGGCGAACAACGAGCAAACTTCCAACCGAGTTCAGTGGAAGCACGTATGCTATGACAAAGTAAAACAAACGAAGGATTAACCTGTTTCCATTTGGATTCGTTTGCTTCTGGGTCACCTTCGGAGGCCAGTTGACGACAAAGCTCCAGGTCACCTAACTGCACGGCCAGCTCGAACTTGTGATCCGGATCGTTAGTTACCCGCATTGCCTGAGCACGAAAACCTTGTTTCTCCAAAAACTGTGCAACCTTGGTGCGCTGATCGTTGGGTATACTTGGAAAAATAGCATCTGCAGTGGTGAAATCTCCTCGCATCACAGCAGTCTCGTACTCCAATACGTTGAGCAACAGGGAATAGCTGACAATCTGGCACAAAAATATTAATAAACACCACCATAGATGTGAAGAGAACCGACTGTGAATGTGGCTGTTAAGCAGATCGAAAAACAGAGCGAAGAAAAATGGTATTCAGCGGACCAATGAGATGCAGATGTACATATAAGAGCACGGATTCCAGGTTCGAAACCTGTCTGGTCCCTGTTATATAAACAAGAACAAAACGGACCGCGGAACGTGCGAAAGATTAACGTAAAGTTAAACAGTATTCTCAGTTCGAGCAACTATCTGACAGCGACATTATCTGTCAGGGAGAGTCAACAAGGAAGACAAAAAAACCGTTGTCATTTAAGGGAGTAGGGTGTAAGTTTATACAATATCTATCTTTAGCTTTATCATCGATTTAATGTCACCACAGATTACGTGAAAAATTCTAACACCAGCAAAAAACTGAGCAAAGAATGGAAAAGCCAGGTAGAAAATCTTTGAAATCCCATGTGAACATCAGTTTTGGGACTGCAGCCCGGGCAAACGAAACACAATGGCTATATACAACTCAGCAACAAGGCTTTTATAGCCCAAGTTCCAACCATGCGTCGAGTATCCACATATTTTTGTCGCTTTATCAGGAACTCGTGAAGTGCGCGGATCAGCAAACGACTAGCTAACATAGTTAAAGTCTGTGTAAACAGATGATCACGGATGTCAGTCCGAAAACATGCCGGCGAATATGTTTCAAATATACGTACCATCTAGAAGACCGCAATTAAAAGACAGCCTCTGTACAACCTTTGAACAAGATCATCAGGCGTGATAGGAAAAAACGGATCTGTTTAGTGTGAAGTGTCTTAGTCATAAGGCGTTGTCCCCACACACGTGCACAACAAATAAGCAATTGTGTCTTATCGTTGCTTAAACAACTGTCTGGTTGCTTATTGCTAACGTGTAGAATGAAGGAAATGAAAGCTCAAACTATGCATCGGTTGGTCAGATGGCCGGAAAATCACTTGAATTGACAGCTAACCACTAGATTATTAAGAAACAGCTTCAGTGCTCCAAATATCCAAAAAGCGCATCAGAACTTACTTGCAAATCACGATCACTCATGTAGACGCGATTTTCTTTGGCCAGATAGCCCAATAAATACATTGGTCTGTCTAGATGGGCCAGAGTGACCAACTCCCCACCAACATAGTAGCACAACCGGTTAGTGGTGGTGGTAAACAGTAGAGCATCACCGTACCAGAATCCGTTGCGAACGGAGACCGAAACTTCACCGTTAGGCACCATCTGGAAACGGCAGGTAAGGGCGAAAAGAATTTCAATTGAAGTTGTGTCAGAAAAAAAGGTATCAATACCTCGTTTTTAACGAAGGCCAAGATGGAGGAATCGAAGACACTGCGAACATTCAACTCCTAAACACTACTTCCACGAAAATACTGGAAAATTAGCAGTGCGGTGTGAATTCGAACACCATGAGATAATAAGACAGGAAGCCAACCTGGAATGCCTGCTCGAACCCATCTGTATCCTCCGGTGTTCCAGGAGCTGGCTCGACCTCGGGAACCATATCGGCCATGTAGCGTAGCACGTATACAACCTCACCAGTGCAGAGGGAAACTAAGTTACCAACTTCATTCCAATAGACCGCACGCGGGCTGATATCGATGCGGCGAACCAGTCGACCGGTATTCCAACAGTAAAAAGTGAGCCCAGTCAAAGAACGGACGCCAAGCAAATGACCACCAAATATCTGTTCTGCACCATAATCCAATTTGAAGGTGCGTACTTCTTTAAATTGTTTGTAGACCTGTAGACCGATCAGGAAGGCACAAATCAGCGTAATAATAAAGCAACACATAACAGATGAGCTCATTTATTTACATACTATCAACCAGACTGTCACTTCCACCTTAGCCGACTACATGTAAACGGAGCGAGATGTATTATGCGATGGAGGTGCATATGTAAGGTGTCTGAACTAAGGCAGTTAGCGACATGAGAATGTAACACAACCGTCGGCAGAGTATGCCAGTCCCTGAAGCACGTCGGCGAACGTCATCATTGGCAACGCACACCTCTTGCCAGAAGCGGCTAACGATGTGGAAATGCAGGTAGTTGAAAACAGATACTCAATGAATTCTGTGGACGGCATATGGCGAGTAGCACTTCTAACATCAGAGAGGTGCAAGCAGGTGGGTGATGGAGATTAGTGATACGACGACATCTAAACTAGGCCAGCAGGCATTCAAGGTACATAACATCAAACAAATTTGGGTCGGGCTTACAGGTAAATCGATTCACTATTATCAGGTACTTATCAAATAAGCAGGAGGGGAACCCCGTGTTCTCCACAAAAGAGACACTCATGCTGCATAAGAACCACTTCTGTTAGCTCTCTCAATTTTCACTTTGGTTTGATCATGGCTTTGTAGAGGATTATATATATAACTCCAAATAACGACTCGTTTCAATCCGTTGGCCAAATGGATAATAAACACTTAGTAGCGATCAATCAAACGATCGTCCGCGCTGCTGCTTGCACGAAAATTCGCACACTTGATTATCATACACGGAAAACGTGTATCTAGGCCAATAAAGAGTGCGTAAATAGAAAACTTCAGCCAAGATGAGAAACAGTGGATGGGATCAGCGAATCTTGGAATCATATTTCAAATACTCCAAAAAGGAGAATGCGAACATAGGACAAGAAAAACAAGGGCAGCAACAAAAGCAAGGCTTAAAATGGGGATGTACGCCCAGAGTAAAGAAAATGTGCAAACAGTTCCACAAGTATACGATAGAAATTTAGTACCACCGTCAACATCATGATAGACAGCAAAACACGACTGATTCTCAGTTATGCTTAACTGCCATACCACCATGGAGTGAAAAACAAACCCTGGACGAGAAGACAGAAAGAAGGGGACTGGAAGAGACCTGACTTTTGAAAACAGCTACGCTTAAATTCAGTCATTAAAGATGAAGGTGCCTACACTTAACAGAAAAATAATCCAGCCATAAGTGACAGCGTTCTTACGGCTTTTACTGCCATGGGTCACTAAGTGCACACCAGACAAACCGGTCGGACAACATTCAAGCCACTAAGTCCGATTAGTCACCACCCCACCAAACTCCTCCATCTACTGATTCGGTAAAATCGCGAGGGCCCCAGCTTGGCAGTCGAACCCCACCTACAGTGGCCAGCCCTGTGGTGAACGACTTCAATTCCCTACGCCAGGTCATCATCTATATAACCAGTACCTTACGCCAGTCGGCCGCAGCATCGACAAGTGTTTCGTGTGGAAGACGACCAGCTGACATCCTTACTACATGGCCTATCTATCTAAGCCTATGCAAACTTGAAAAATGAACAAAGAAATACACTTAACGTTCACTACCAACTTTCCGTTTCCAACTCTCTTCGTCGCTTACTCGTTGATGCCACCCAATGCAAGCGACCGGACGCAGATGTCGGTGGTCAAACACCTGAAGACGGTTCGAGTCTTCCACTGTGAGTGGCCAAGTTTCACAGCCGTACAGTAACACAGCTCTCACATTCGTCTTATACAAACGACCATTAAACCTCACAGAGATGCCCTGGATTGACGAATACCGCCCTAACCTTACAGATACGCGCTTCTATTTCATTCCCTACACATCTGCCGTCGCCGCCGATGCAGTCTCCAACGTACACAGACTGATTAACAATCTTCATAATCTCATTATCCAACATTAAATTTACGCAATCACAACAGTCTTGCAAAGGTGCTGCACTCAAGAGTTGCAAGGCAAATCCAGCAGCATTTAGCAGAACACCAAGTAGCGTCTAGCGTTGTCTGTGGAGCATGGAAATGGCCACACACCATCTTCTTGTCAGCATAATCGAGATCAGCCAATCTTCCACCAGACAGGAGCCCTACGTCGGCACCGTGAGTGCCCCAGACGGTCTTCCATTATTCTGTCTATGACAAAATTAGACGGAGATAGTGGAAATGGACAGCCTTGACGTACGCCGCTCTTGGTGCTGAAACTATCAGACAGTCCATCGTAAAACTAAACCTTAGGTGAGGTATGGTAATAAAGCGTTGATAGCACGTTCACATAATTGGTTGGTACATTTCTGCATTTAAGTGTCTCTAAAAGTGAGGATCGATCTACTGAATCAAACGCAGCTTTATAACTGAAAAACAGGGCAATTGTTCCTCGACGGTACATATGGTGCCATTTCAGAATTTGGTAAGACGTGAAAATCCGACCAGTGCATTGCCGCCCAGGTTAAAACTTAGCCTGTTCTTCCCAAATGTTTGCCTCCCGAGCAGCAGTGAGTTGACGAACTCCGAACCCTAGTAATGACTGTAGTCGACCTAATTCCCCTATGTCACTGCTGAAACGGTGTTCTCGCGAAAAGCCCATATTGCTTCGGAGACACCGATGATCGAAAACAGATATTCTGCGAACATCCTCCCACCAGATGAGCCAGGTTTCGGAGCTGTGCAACAGGACTGCCCTTATAGTGACATTGTACACTTAGCTTTTCACAGAGAGACTGACAGCATGCCGACGCCACAGATGGTGCAAGTTGACCAATCTCATCCGAGCCTTTTCTATGCGATTTTTGATTTCAACAGACATTCCATCAGCGTCGATACAGCTCCCAAGATGCATAAACCTCTAGACTACTTCAAACAGCTCACCACCAAAAATGAGAGCAGGTGAAGAGCCCCGCCAGTCTTGGGACAACAGCTTGCATTTAATAGGTACAAAGACTATACCAAATTGACGGTCTAAAATATTCTAGGCTCCCTGCACACCCCCAAAGATTGCGACGATGTCGTCGTAATCCGAAGTCGAATGCGTGGTAACATCTCTAGACTCAACGTCATCATTATCAAAGACAGCAACAAATTGGTGGTTCACACTGACGCTTAACTGCCATACAACCACGAAGAGGGAAAAAACCATATGGAAAGAGAAAAAAAGAAGGGGAGGGGAAGTGACCTAATTATTAAAAATAGCTGAGTCTATAATCAAACATACATCAAGGCGCCTACACCTTGCAAATAAACAACCGAGCTGTAAATGAAAGTAAGGCGCCATCAGCAAAACAGCTTCCT
>LUCH01001447.1:107765-124993 GCA_013368495.1 Paragonimus heterotremus
TCTGCCTCCGCTGACGCAGCTTCCCAGTCATACAAACCGGTCAACAACCACCAGGACATCGTTACCTAACATTAAATCTGCGTAATCACAACAATCTTACACAAGCACTTTGCATTTTGAGGCTGCAAAACGCATTCCGAAGGACTTAACAGAACGCAGAATAGCGTCGTTTATGCCGCTTGAAAGTTGTCAAACAATAACACCTTATCGTCAGCACAATCAAGACCAGTAAGCCTTCCATTTGGTAGGAGGTCCACACCGGCATCATTTGAGTGTCGCAGACAATCCTCCATTATTTCACCATAACGAAATTGAACAAAAATGGTGAAAGCGGACAGCCTTGACGTACGCCGTTCATGGTGCTCAAACTATCAGATAATTCACCGTGAAACCTAACCTAAGCAGAAGTATGGGAATAAAGCACCGACAGTAGGTTCACATATTTAGTCGGTACATCCTTGCGTTTAAGCGACTCCAAAAATGTAGATCGACCCACCGAATCAAACGCACCATTACAGTCGAGAAATACGGCGATTGTTGGCCGACGGTACACGTGACGCTGTTCCAGAATTTGACGGACAGTAAGAATGTGATCTATACAACATCGACAAGGGCGAAACCCTGCCTGTTCTTCTCTAATGTTCATCTCCCGAACTGCAGTTAGCCGACGAAGTATAATGGATGCCAGAACCCTTGAAATGACGGGTCAAAATAGTCCCTCTATGGTTTCCACAAGAGCCCCGGGCTCCCTTGTTAAATAAGATAACTGTTATCGAGTGACTCCAGCACGGAGGGATGGTCTCCGTCGGCCAAACAAGTTGAAACAGCCGAGTTAAGGCCTCAACTAACAACTCTCCACCTTCTTTGAATAGTGCCGGCACGAGATCAGTCGGACCAGCAGCCCTATCACGATTGACCGTCGAAAGGCAATTGCTAACCCCAGTCTCAATGGGTGGTTCCAAATCGCCCGACCAGGGTGGTGACAACACACTAGAAGCAGGAGGCCAGCTAAACTAACCCTCTAGGTGTTCCGCCCAACGATTCCATCTTTTGAACTTATTATAGATTAGTATGCCATCTGCCTCACTGACAGATGGTCTCCTGGGACCATTAGCACGGATCATCTTAAAGAGTTTGCCGATGTCCCCGGAGGCAAAAGCGGTTTCCATTTCCTTAACTTTTCCCACTAACCAAGCCTCACGATAAGTCTTTAGACTAAGTTTCAGTTTCCTAAGGATATCTCCTCTAGACTTATTATGTGGACTACCAGGAGGAACCTTTCGTCTGGCTTCTTACAACTCCAGAGATTTTCTTGAGACTCAATGTTTGTTTAGCCCATGTAAAATTCTAGACTACCATACTCGAAGTCTGTCAGAGTAAACCCCAGGATCTTGTCTACTGCAAAATTCAGTAGGAAGAAGGAGGCTGGAAAACCTTGTTGCACCTTACTTGAGACGCTGAGGATCGACAGTACGCTGCCTTCAGAGTGTCTACGTCTTTCTCCGGCACACCATTCCGAGTGCAGCTTGTGAACTGCATCGATCTGAAGCGTTAGGCTGATTAAGACTCCGGTCCTACCAGGTTCAACCATCTCAGACAGGTCAAAGGAGAACAATAAGACGAAAATCGGCTATACAAGGGAGTTTACGTTGCATTATTGATCGCGTAGAGGTGCTTGCGTAATGAGACGCGACCCTATGAGCACACAAACAGAACTCTTCATAGTCGCGACACCGTTGTCTTCCGAATTAAGAAGGGGAATAAAAGAAGTACCCCAAACAAGGAGCACTCCGTTCGTCCGGCAGTTGATCGTGACCGCCAACACGTCATCCAATACGGTCGAAAAACACCCGGTATAATCGAAAAGCCTGGTGTGGCCTCGAATATATCCAGTGCGTATAGCGGTGATCAGAATCAGACATTAGTGTCTTATTCACTGCGCCTCCGGGCTATGTGTCCTTCATTACCAACTGAGTCAAACTGTGAAGTTGTTGGCTCCCCGGGAAAACCCCGTATTCTGTTGTCTCGCGGGTCAGACCTTTGAATCTGAGACTCGAAGTGAGGTCCCCTCAAGTCAAGCCTCCACCTCGACATAGGCGACTGAGAAGTATCAGAAGCTGTCGTGGCAACTCTGTCTTCCCAACAGGCAAGGAGGCTACAAAAAAGCATCCTCAAACAAAAGAGGATTTCGAACACCTAACGACTGACGGCGACTGCTGGCATAGTGTCCAATACCATCGATAAATTTTCAGTATCATTCAAAAGCCTGATATAGCTGCAAATACATACTATGCGCGCAGAAATGATCAGAGTCAGACACCAATGTCTTGTTCACTGCGTACTCGGACTAAGCAAGTCTCGTACGCGTACGGAGTCTCCAAAAAAATCATATTCACTGTTTCCTCGTAGGTCAGACTTTTGGATCAGAAGCTAGAGTGGGGTCTTAAAAATCAACTCCCTTCTGCAACATGAGTGATCGGAACGTATCAGAAGCTACTGCTGCCCTGACAGATCGGTTCGCCCACTATCACGTTCCTCCCACGCTTCGAATTTTCCACTCTACAAAGCAAAAGAAATGGTAAGTACTGGTGCTCTTAACGTCTGAATTCTTAGACAAATAGGTGAAGCTGCCCTAGTGAGCACCCTCTTGCCTCTGGAACTGCATATGTTGCGTCTGAAATCACTCTTGGATAATTATGTGAATCAGTGATTCACTCTCAGGGTCTCTGACGATGACGAAACCGAACCTCGTGGTCAAGCTGGAGATTGCACTGAGCTCAGAAGTTGCACAAAGCTTGTTCGACTGTATCCCAATGAATGGTGTCTGTGTGCTGTCAGAGTTAGCACTTCGGTCAGATTTGGCCGAAGAAGAACAGGAGCACGTTGTTTACTTGCGATATTTACATACTTGAAAAGACAAGCTAGTAGTGGTATATTGCACGATCTTTGTTCGAACTGATTTCGCTGCATCTTATCAAGTACATACTGCAGAAATGAAACTTACAACATATGCATGAAATTATGACTTACGGAGAGCGTTCGGTCCAGGTATAAGGAATAGAAGAAATTAACTAGCACTACCAAGGTAGTGCTAATTTAATAAACAGTTCCTTTTGCACACACAATGGCGGCTTCAGACGTTTAATAGCAATTGCCTCGGCAAAGTGGAGCAAACGTTTATTCCGGTGCGTGAAAATGACTGAGAATGCCAATGGATTGCCAGTCTCGTGATTTGTCTCGAGCACATGACGCGCAATGGACGAAGCCGGTGCCTTGTGTGAATGACCTTTGGCCTCATTCGCACAGATTCCAACGGGTTGGCTGGCGCGGTTGCACACCCATTTGGGCAAATGCCCTGCCATCCTGACTTGCAGCTGCCTCTCCGTCACTCCAATGTAGGTGGAACTGCACCCACACGAATATTGGTACACGCAGTGCGACATGAGGGGGAGAGGTAGGCGGTCCTTGATGGTGGGCGTTTGCATTTTGGTAGTGTCAAAACTGAGAACAACTATGGCCGCGTAAAAAGCTCGTTTAACAGCGGAAACCAACCGACGTTTCAATAGCTAGTTAATTTCTTCTATTCCTTATACCTGGACCGAACGCTCTCCGTAAGTCATAATTTCATGCATATGTTGTAATTTTCATTTCTGCAGTATGTACTTGATAAGATGCAGCGAAATCAGTTCGAACAAAGATCGTGCAATATACCACTACTAGCTTGTCTTTTCAAGTTCATTTCGGGGAAAGCTTGTTTCAGATATTTACATACGTTAAAACAGACAATAGCTAAGAGGTTGTCGAGAAAACCTTTTACGACATCTACTTTAATCATCCGAGACAAAATAAACAATCGCACATCATTGTGCTCGCTGGTGATATGAACTTGATCCTCTTACCTAAACAAGGAAAAGGCTAGGCAGTATTTTCGGTGTCCGTGCACGACGTACTGGTAATAACAATCGGCTATAACAGTTACGCGCATCTCGGGTAGAGTATATCAGTACAAACAATCGAAATGAATCACGTGGAGATGGCGTTGTGTAACCTAACAATGGATGCAAATTGACCATATAATCGTCAGTTATCAGTGTCATTATTCGCACATTTCGGAGTAACCACCTTGACTCATAGCATGACGTTTTTCGTGCCGTCCTGTTCAGTCATGTGATCAGGGGTGATCCGTTCTTAAAAATTAAGGTGCTCAGTTGAAAGTCGAGCGATGAGAGCACGCGAAACATCTATTAAACACCACTGACAGTTAAACTGCCCAGATTACAACAGTAGTGATCCATATAATTATTCTGCAGAAATATCAAACTGATACGCAGACTCCTTGTGAAGAGGTCCACTACGAAAAAGCATTGCAAATACGACAGGAATGGAATTCTGCTGGTTCACCAGCATTTATGAATAAAACGTCACTGACTCCTCTAACTCCATGTACAACAAAGACAGTCGTGCACTGAGGAGTAAGCTTACGAAAAGTCCGTGTATTGATTGTGAGACTTACGTATCACAGCGAGCCGCAGATGACGAAGGAGTTCTTACCAGATAATAGCCGTGTGCAGTTCTTGATTTGTGGTTGCACTGGTCGCCGACTAGGTGCTAATGTTGCAGTACATGAAAAAGATGGTTTGCGTATTAACCACTTGTCGCGGTGACCTAACAAACCGGCCAAGCGCTGTGAAAAATAAATCAACTGGCATGAGCCCCAGACCTGCACAATCCTTTCTCAGCTCTTTTCAAAGATTGCGGTGAAAGATAGTTGCTTGGGCGGACGGCGCTCTTTCGCTCTACATAGGTGACTGAAAAGATGTCGCACGATTGGCACTTGAAGGCCATGCCCCTATTCTTCAAGGCATCAGTAAAAGTACAGCCAAATACCCTGTGTGTTGATGCAGCGTCTGCCGCTCCTTGCGCGTTGTGTGGCTGTTGATTATTGAAAGAGACCGCAAAGTATTCAGGTGATTTACGTGGGCACGGACAATGGAAGCCTTGACCGTCCCGCTTAGCCAAATTGGGAGATGCCGACTGTTTGGTTGAGGAGTTCACGACCATCCACGTCGTTGGCTGGAAACACTCCTTGATAAAGCAACGTGTCGCAGCCAATGACAAACTTGTATCCGAAATTTTGTTGGTTCTCTTTTCTCCTCTGAAGCCCCACTGCTGTTTCAATTTCTTGTTTTTTGTTCTTGTTCTACACACATTTGCACTAGACTACTACTCCACCACTTAGTGTATCACTGTAAGGACCAACGGCAGTCTGAACAGGAATACCCATGCGTAAGGCTCGGGGTTGAAAATAACGAATACGAAATATAGCATTCAGTGGAAAAAAACACGACTGCGACAGAACAACGGTGCGCTAAAAAGATAAAAAATTCACAAACACAGATAAGCCGGATAGTAAACTAACTGTAGGACGATGAAACGGTTAACGAAAACTTGTGTGTATTCGCAAACATTGCGTTTGGGCTTGATACGGTGATATACTGAATAAAACACGGCACGAATGTCTCACGGATGGTCGATCTGATTTCGAAAAGATGGTATGATGATTAGCAACAGAACAAAGCGTTTAGGATGTGCACAGACAGTGTTAAATCCCAGAAAAATATACTGCCTTCATTAAAACTTCATTTTCCACTGCTAAGTGGAACGGATCAGAAATGCTGAAAGCTTAGACTTTAAACATACCTTCACAACGGCATTGCTTTCACGCACAGCATACATGCTAGCGTCAGCTTGTGACCAGACGAACTCTTGGGCCTGACCAAACGTCTTATTACGAAGAGCCATGGCAGTGTATACGATGTACTCCCCATCGCCACACACAACCACGAAACGTCCGTTTGCACTGTGTTCGATGGTTTGCGGGTAGATTTCGCTCGTTCCCATTTCCTTGAAACTGACTGGTAAGCGTTCACCGTCCTGGATATTCAACAAAAAAGGTTACCAGAAAAGTTTGCGGATGTACTTAACGACTAATGACCTTGTTGGTGTGGACATAACATGTGCATCCCTGTGGACGAGAAGAACACTGAAGTTTGGGAATACAGCTACACGCGCAAAAAGTGGGAACTTAACCAAAAGAGCACGGAGTATAAGAGCCGAAAATAACCAAGACCCGAATCGAATGAAGATGTTTTAAAACGACAAACGGTAATGAACGTAAAGTTGTTTGTGGATAAATAGATTTGCTGCCAAAAAAGTGAATCACATCAAGTCAGCTGATAAGTCTTTATAATAAACCACTTTCAACTGAAGGTGCGTGTTCGTTAAATTCGTGTTCAAAGCTCAGAAGTTATCAATGGGCCGACGACGCTCTACTTTCACTTAAAGCTGAGTTGTCTGTTTGCAAAGTGAAAGCAGCTTGGTGTTGTATACTGGAGCACAAACAGTTGTTCAGCAATTAGGTCCCTCTCTCTTCTCCTGGATATGGTTTGCATTTTTCCCCACGGTTGTATGGCAGTTAAGCACCAGAGAGAACCACTGAGTTATTGCTGTCTTTGATTATGTCGATTACGAAAATAGGTAACCATTACCAAAAACAGCAATACATCGGTAGTTTGCGCCGACGGCTAACTATCATATAATCTTGAAAGAAAGAAAAAAGATGAAATAGAGGATAACCAACTGTTCAAAAGAACTGTAGATATATATAAACAAGTGAAAATAAGACAACGTCAGTAGAACTGACTCCTCATGGCGTTTACTGTCTTGTGGCACAAATTGCGATTAATCCACAGATAAATGGGTCAAATAACAACATTCACACCATTGGGCCCGATTAGTCACCACCCCACCAAACTCCTCCATCTACTGATTCGGTAAAATCGCGAGGGCCCCAGCTTGGCAGTCGAACCCCACCTACAGTGGCCAGCCCTGTGGTGAACGATTTCAATTCCCTACGCCAGGTCATCATCTATATAACCAGTACCTTACGCCAGTCGGCCGCAGCATCGACAAGTGTTTCGTGTGGAAGACGACCAGCTGACATCCTTACTACATGGCCTATCTATCTAAGCCTATGCAAACTTGAAAAATGAACAAAGAAATACACTTAACGTTCACTACCAACTTTCCGTTTCCAACTCTCTTCGTCGCTTACTCGTTGATGCCACCCAATGCAAGCGACCGGACGCAGATGTCGGTGGTCAAACACCTGAAGACGGTTCAAGTCTTCCACTGTGAGTGGCCAAGTTTCACAGCCGTACAGTAACACAGCTCTCACATTCGTCTTATACAAACGACCATTAAACCTCACAGAGATGCCCTGGATTGACGAATACCGCCCTAACCTTACAGATACGCGCTTCTATTTCATTCCCTACACATCTGCCGTCGCCGCCGATGCAGTCTCCAACGTACACAGACTGATTAACAATCTTCATAATCTCATTATCCAACATTAAATTTACGCAATCACAACAGTCTTGCAAAGGTGCTGCACTCAAGAGTTGCAAGGCAAATCCAGCAGCATTTAGCAGAACACCAAGTAGCGTCTAGCGTTGTCTGTGGAGCATGGAAATGGCCACACACCATCTTCTTGTCAGCATAATCGAGATCAGCCAATGTTCCACTAGACAGGAGCCCTACGTCGGCACCGTGAGTGCCCCAGACGGTCTTCCGTTATTCTGTCTACGACAAAATTAGACGGAGATAGTGGAAATGGACAGCCTTGACGTACGCCGCTCTTGGTGCTGAAACTATCAGACAGTCCATCGTAAAACTAAACCTTAGGTGAAGTATTGGAATAAACCGCCGACAGTATTTTCTTACACTTGTACAGTACACCCTGATGTTTAAGTGACTAATAATGTCGTTGTTAACCGTCAATATGTATGATGTTGCTCCAGTAGGTTAAGAAGAAAAATTTTATCACATCCACAACCGAGACAAAACCAGCCTGTACTTCCCAAATGCTTGCTTCCCGAGCTGCGGTGATTTGATAAAGTGTAGTGGACCCCAGGTCCTTAATAATAACTAGGGTTATACTAATCTCTCCTGTGGCTTGTTCGACAATCCCTAACCTTTTTCGAAAGTATGAGAAACATTATCGAGTGACTCAACCGAAGGAGGATGTTGTCCATCGTCCACAAGTTCAAACAACTGAGCCAAAGCATCTGCTAACCCCTACCCATGTTCCTTGGAAGGTCTCAATACGAGGTCATCGAAGCTAGCAGCTCTACTGCATCTGTGAGCTTAAGTTTAACGATGGGTGGTTTCAAATCTAACCAACGGGGTTCCACATTGTAAGCTCGAGGCCATACCCTAGCTTTCCACACACACATCCTCACAAACTGCTATGAACAATGTTTCAGGTAGGTGTATGAATACTCTCTTCTTCTCTGCATCCTGTGGTATCCGGTGGCATCTTATGGTAGTCGTTATATGGCGTTTTGGAAACCTCTCAGGACATCCACTGCTTCTCATGACATTTTTAATGGATACTGTATGAAGTGTTAAACAAACTTTCACGCGGATCCATTCTGCACGATATTTTAATAAGCAAATGAAAGTTCCTTTGTGTCGTACAGACACAAAACTGATGACCAATAAGCATTTTCTTGCAATGCACTTTGCGCTGCAAGGTGCCGTCCTCTCTCCTTGTTACCGGAACGTCTAGAAATGCAAGACAGTTATCACTTCTTACTTCATATGAAAAGCCGATCTCTACATTGGTACGGTTAAGTTTTGAAATTAACACCCCTGGTTAGATTACCATTAACATTTGGCCAGACGACAATCGTCGCATCACCATCTAACATAAACCATATCTCCGTACACCATACTTTTCTTCTTCTTCTTCATCATCACCCTCCACTTTACCATGAACCATAGTCAACTTTCAACTTAATCTGCCACTACACCTGCTAAGCGCCCCATTTGATTCATCTGACTTTATCTCTGAACCGCGATTGTCGACTTCGTTTGATGTAAGGTCTCACTTGGAAGAACGCGTCGCACGCACATGTTGCTCACTGAGTGAATGTCCATTTTACAACCGTAAGGCTTTCCAACGGAATTTGACGAAAAGGCACCTTCGCTCAAAAGCACGGTTCTGATGACATGGGGATGTTGAATTTGGCATCAATATAAAAGATTAGGCGAACTGATGATACGAGTAGCAAAATAAAATCCAGTGAATGCTTTGTCCGACAGTTTACCTGCACATCATCCATGCCCTCTGGACCAAGAGCGAGAGACCGAAGATTAGCTTGAACTAGCTCCGCATGTCGAGCGCAGACCAATTTTCCGGATGAGTCCATGGATATCGCTGGTTCATCACGTCCGAGTGAGATCACCACAGCGCCTTCATCATAACCAATTCCAACGGTTTGTTTGCCACGGTGGCACACTAGGGCCCAAATGCGTTCCAACCCGTAATTAAGCGTAGATTCTAAACGGAAGGTGCTGGAATGCCACACACGAACTGTTCCGTCTTCGGAACCACTAAGGATGATCGGAAGTTCCGGATGAAACACAACAGCACTATCCGAAACAAAAATAAAGACAAACCAGGTTTAGGGTTAAGTGGCATGCTGGAGAGGAAACAACATTTAAGAATCGCCCAGTCCAAGAGGGAAGCTGCCAGTAAGTTCGTTAGGCGAACGAAATATGTCATACTCGTGGCGCATCAGGTCATTCCTAATGCAGACTTTCACGCATCGCAACATTTTAGATAACCTGGCTAATGTACAGGGTAAGACGATGTACAGCAGACGGTATTTAGGAACAGTCGGATTTGGCTTGAGCTTCACCCTAAGTTCACAGTATGTATAAATGAAAGTAGATGAAACAGGCGCGGGAATCCTATGGGCGATTCAAACCGCACGCCGCTAAAACACTTTTTGATATTTACGGGAACCTTCCCCATAGAAATCGAAAGGCAGAGAACATTCTACACATTCATCGAGACAGGCGAATCATTACAAAGAGGTATAAGTTTCAGTACATCAAGTCAGGTAAGGAACACACCTGAGCGTTTGTAGCAGCATGAATGGGGACAGTTATTTTCGAAACGTTATAATTAAGTAGGAGGCAAACCGACCAAACTAACCAAAAAGCTTACAACGGCCGCTCTGGTTATATGCAACTTTGTAGATCAAACCCACGACAAAATCGTGCAGTTCAGTGGTTCTCAACCCCCGCGTGATATCCCATACAACCCTTAGGCACATGAAAAGAAACGTTACTGCATTTGCTGCTTCTGCCACTGCCGTGGCGCCTGTATGGTCGGAGTACACGGTATAGTTTAGTTCTTTAAATTAGTACGTTGCAGAGATATGGACGCTTGGTGGAAAGCTCTTTTGCATCTTTGTTGCCTAGTTAGTCCACGATCATCAACGGCCTGTACGGTCGCCTAACCCCGTCGCCTGTCTGACCACCCCTCGGTATCTCGTTATTGTTCTGGCTTATCCCGACAAAACAGTCAGATCATTATGTAGCAGAAATGTCGCTCAATAAAGTTCTTCTTTACTGTCCAACTCGCTCGCCCGCGCTTATGAGGCGGAACTCCAGTACACCACCCCAGCGTCGGCTCCAGTCACACATCGTGTGTACTTCTGTCTAGCTTTTGTGTGTAGCTGACGCCTTCTGTCATGTTTTTTGCATCCATTTCCCGTCTGTTCATCTGTATAGGCAGGTGCTATGTAATTCCAACTAGCCGTTTGATGTCCGTGATTTCAAAAGACTCAGCCACCTGAACCTTCTCCTGCAATTAAACTAGCGGTCTCGAAATTTTAGGTTGAACGAGAAATGAACCAAGAGGATAGGTCAATTAACCCCCGTGTCCCATGAAACATTACGGCACAAATAAGTCAGGGTGTGGAAAATCAAGGAACATCAGATTATTAACAAAAAATGCGTACCATACATTCTGTGCATGTCCCTCTAAAGTTTGAACACAAGCCTTTGTTTGATAATCCCAAATTTTGACGGTTTTGTCATCTGCACCACTAGCCAGATATGGTTTATCGCCAAAAATATAGTAGTCCACACAATTAACACCTCGTTCATGCCCTTCCAGTGTGAAGTTTGGAGTCGGAGAGCCCAAACTCCAGACTTTCACGGTATGATCCAGCGAGGCGCTAGCGAAGGTATTGTTGTCCTTGGGGTTAAAAACCAGTTGCATCACATAATGATTGTGACCCTCGAATACCTGATAAATGAAAAGCGAAGATGCACATAAAAAAATCCAGATTGAGTTGTTCTTTAACAAAAAACCGACGGATAAAGCCAAGAGAAAACCTCGATCATGATGGTTACCAATGACTGAAAGTAATACAATTGAATATCGTCACCACGACTGTTTCAGAGTGCTTTGCTCAAGATGAAATTTTCGCATCCTGATAAGACAGCATATAAACAACCGCGGCTCACGAACACAAAAGAACTTACTTGAGCACATGTCCAATTTTTTTCCCAATCCCACAACCGAATAAGCATGTCATCCGAAGAAGTTAGGATAAACGGCTGAGTAGGATGGACTGCAATCGAACGGATGTAATCTGAGTGGGCTTCAATCTGCTGGACCCGTTCCAACGTATTATAGTTGAACACTCGGAGCTGAAAATGAAAAGACCGAACGAGCTCAAGACAACTCAAACAACTCTTCGTAATCACTTTGCTGCGTACACTGCGTGACAAAACTTTTCGAATGATTCAGTTGGCTCCGGGTATATGATCACGGGGCCTGCGTGCGATCGTTCGCATCGGATGGCGCCAATGGTTAGATAGCAAAGAAGTCAGGAAGCGGACATTTGATAGCAAACACCAAGTGAGTTAACCCGATTAATATTTAAGTATGCACAAACCTCAGTGGTTAGGCCATGTACTAACAGTGCCAGCTGGTCACCTGTAAAACCGAGCAACTTTCTCGATGTCATGGCCAACTGGCACGAGACGTGATATGGATAGGTGATAACTCGGAGTAGATATACGACGTCAATTAACGAAGGGTTGACAACTACAGGTCAGGTCCGTCGCCGCGGTAAAGCCGTCACGACTCAAAGGACCACCGGTTGATGAGGTTCATGTGGGAGACAGATAAACTGAGCCCACTAGTGTGGACATGATCGACAGCTAGCCGAAGCGCCTGAGAATTAGGTGTAGGTAACGACGTGCAGAAGTTTAAACTGTATAAAACTTGGCGACGCTTTATCTTTGCGTAAATCTACGTTTTTTCTTGCAAAGCGTAAGTGACATCCTGATGTTGAGTGTTTGAATTTACATGGGGCGTTTTAGCAACCGACAATCACCTCTTTCGTTTTTTTCAACACCTAGATAGAGCTTGTTTATTCCCTCTGATGAGCGTATGGAAGCTGAGACCTGGTGTAAGTCACACCATTGCTACGATGAAATTGGCAATTGGAATACGCATTACCGAGGTGATATATATGTACTTCTTAACCCAGAACAACAGGTTGGGCTGCAGCGAACATCACAAGCGTGGGTCACCGTGGATATGACCTGACAGTTCAGCGGACATTAATTAGGCGTGCAACAAGCATATGATAACATTCGTAATCGTTATTCGCAAAACAGCATGCTGAAAACATTTGAGAGGGCTGAATCAATAACAAAAGAACATTCGTAACTAACACCTCATAAACAAAAATAAGCCATAGTGGGCTGACTGTCGGAAAACAAACCTGCAGGTCATCGGAGCCCGTAACAATCCAGTTTTTTCTCGCAACAAACTTAACAGCACGCACAGGAGTATTACAGACTTCAAGAGTTTTAATGAGCTGCTGAACGTCGATGTTCCAGACATGCACATTGCCGTTGTATAGCGCAGCGCAGAGCCAAGGTTCCGAGGGATGTAAATCCACTGCTTTTACGCGATCAGAGCGAGCCAAAAGCTTTCGCTTTGTATCTAGACGTAACGGCATTATGTATTATAAAACAACGAGTAGCTGCACCTAATGGCAGCTGACGCTAAGAATAAAGATAGTCATACGCGTTGGACGGCGTTAAATCTCCCGCGGCGGGTTAGTACATGTAAACAAACGCATTAATTTGTTTGGTCAACGTTCATTGTTATACATATATATATGGAGAAACGGAACCATCAAAAGCAGAAGCTTCCTACTTCCGTCTATCACCCGTGCAACCCAGTGAACAATGGGAATTATGAAATAGAAAATCGTTTACATAACGCTGTATGATAAACCAGTTAGGAAAATTGCGCTAAATAGACAAATTAGAGATAATCACCCTTTGAATATATATATGTATATATATAGAGAGAGAGAGACGGGAGTACAGAGCCTCGGCTTCTGCTGGTTCCGTTTCTTCTGGCGAGGAATCTCTGTACCAGAGGGATAGTTACATGTCGCAAATTTTCTTGGTTGTATAAAAGGGATGAAATGAAGTATATATAGATAACCGAACAACATATAGAGGCAATTGTGTCGTTCGCCGGTATGATTTGTCAAGGCCGAAATTAGTTGGAAAAGGCCATTTAGGCGCGAAAACAGATTTTTCAGATTTTTCTTGAAGTATTAAAAAGCATGTTACGGGACAAATATATGCATTTAATCGGGTATACTAGTAGTGTTGCAATGAAGAAAATCAGTTGTACCTAAACATTGTCCATGTTTGCACTTTTGTTGAAAAAATGCCACCATTTTATGATAAAAGTATAATATTGGCTTTCCTGATCTATTCTACGTTCTGAAATTGCTTTCGTCGGAATTTTCGTGGTGGAGTACATCCTCCGTTCACGTAGGGACGCTCAACTTTGCATGGTTTTAGAGATATAATAGAATTTGTATTTTTCGGCCACGTTGTGTTCACATTGTCCTGAACGTCTCTTGTAACACCTCCAATCGCAAGCATCGTACTGGATTCTATTTATCACTGCGGCCGCAGCTATTTCTCGTGCGATTCGGCGATGTCAACATGAATAGAAAGTTTTGCGACGTTTGTGGTCAGTGATTACAAAACACTGTGGCACTTCAGTGAAACTTGTATTAATTAATTAACGGCGAAATCCTGCTGCTGTCCTCGGTACTACACGCAAATAATGGGATACACCAAGATAGCTAGTCATAGTGCTTCCAAATCACGACGCCCGACTGCTGACTGCTACATTTGGAATGCACTTACATAATACATACTCTTCAGTGGGTCATGTGGTATGGAGGGTGAGCAGCTTCTCGGCATTTGTTCAGGAACTGTAGTTGCCAGAGCATCTTAAACAACGGAAATAAAACACCAAAGAGATAAATCAAAGAGCGCTGTTCTCACACATGCTACATCCTTAATCCCGGAGGAAGCCAGTGAAACCAATGCAACCTGAATAATACGTCAGTAAAATACCGCTGCAGAACTACAGTAGAACAGTTCTGACGATTCCGCGGAGCCCACGATGACCTGCAGTGCAACTCACTGTTTGCAGGGCAGTTGAGGCCATGTGGTAATGAGGCGACTGGTGGCCATCTCAAATTCAACGAGGCAGAAACAGCGGCATGTTTCTTGGGTTTTTATGTGGAAACGGTTCTAACAGTTCCAGTGGGTATGTTATTGATGGGAATCGATCAGCTGTCCGTCGTAGTGGTTTGACACTTTCGCAGCCATTATATCTTTTCCAAGTGAAAATGGCTGTTGGAATAATCCTAATTTTCACGCAGTAGTGGGCTCTAGATAAAACAACTTGTCAAAGGTGTCGCCCATCTGGCTACAATTTTCATTTAAGAAAGATTTAGTGGATGCAGAAGTGTAAAATCAATATGACCGAAAGCTGGTCGATTCCCATCAATAGTATACCCACAAGAACTGTTGGAGAGGTTTCCACATCAGAACTCAGTAAACATGCAGTTGACTCTGTCCCATTAATTTTGATATGTACACCAGTCGTCTTGATAACGCATGGACGTAACCTCCCTCTGATCAGCGGGAAGCACTGCAGGTCTTTGTGGACTCCGCATAACGAAAAGAACTCGTAACGTGCCCAACGGGAATATCGAAGGTGACACGGTTAGCAGTTCCTCGTAGAACTGGAAACGGACATCATGCACAGTTTGTAATGAAGACTGCTGATAATTTTATCAAACCCAAACATATGGATAATCTGGATACTCATTGTTCACTAAGAGGTGTCGGGGTTTTACAGATGGCTTCGGGACCAGCTACTGCACATGTGGGTTAAGACCAGCAGTCCGATTACTTGTGTTTTTGGAAGTAGCCGTTTTGCTCGAGAAAACCAACTTACAGGCAATTGTAACGATGAGCCAAAAGCCATTTTGAAATGGGCGCACTTCGGGGCTGTGTAAATTCCCAGAAGTTCAACAGGTTGTGTCTCAGCTGAAGATAAAACCAAATGTTAACATATTCCGACGTTGGGTAGACGGTTGAAACGTCTTACTGAACCTTTGTCTGAACGTCCATTGTGGAATTAGCTACGAAGTTCTTCCTGGTGTTTATAAATCCACCATTTCGTATTTGCTTACTTGTTATGTGAGTCCCCCCTAATTTTGTATGATAGAAAGCGTACTCAAACGCACATTCCATTCCGCTGGTCCCAAAGTCATTGTGTGCCACAATTGCAGCTTTGGAATGTGTCGCACGAGAAGTGCAGTTGTTCTGCTTCGCGTGTGAGACCTGAGAGCAACCGGGCTGCGCAATTTAGCCATCATTTCATTGTAGATGATGGCTGCTCCCATCAAGGCATGTAGCGGTTTATTTCGCAGTCTTTGTTGACCACTCAATAGTACCTCAAATAATCTGATTAAATCCCGATTTGAACACGGCGATCTCTGCTATCTACTTGCTGTTTGAGAAAAAACCAACTGTAGCATTTGGAAAACGGTGGTACGTGCACATTCCTAACCAAACAGCGAAGACTGAGAGCTGAAGATTGAACGTGTGAGTTGTATGCAGCAACCGGTGCTGATAATGTATCTGCAACCGAAACCGAGTACCCAGTCCTTGGCAGACGTCCCTGGCCGTCTAGTGGGATGGTCACTGGAAGTCAACGGGTAAAGAAGTCCATTAGGTGCTTCCAACTGTTTAGCACTTCCAGATGAAATTGTCATAGACCTAACATCTAGCGTATACAACGAATCAGTTTGGTTTGAAGCGTAGTGATGGACCATGGCTCTCTCGCGAGAACAGCAACCACATGTCCAAAGACAGACATTTTTGTTCATAAATGTCCGCAAAAAACGTGTAGAAATCGGCTTAAATTTAGCTCTATCTTCCGGATGTGACAGACTGGAGAGCAAATAAAACGGTAGGCGTCAAAAAAACCCTGAAAACACAGGTCGGGGTGGGGTTTGTGAAGTGTCGCAAATTGTGTTGTCGTTCGAAGTAGTCGGTAGCAACTGCTATAACCATGGCAATGTAAAAGGCAGCTATTTTAGTTTCTGAATCTATGCACTGTAGTTCGTACAGTCCCTTTTAGTCGATTCATGCGGAGTTGGCAACAGTGATGTGGTACGTATCATAGAGAGCAACATTATCTACCGCAGGTATATGCCTAACTTTATTTGAAAACTGAGACACATTCCTTCTGGTGACCTCACTTATTGGTATACGCAGTAAGGCGGAACTCAGAGGTTTATCATCTGTCTAATCAGTGAAGTCACGACTTCCTAGTTCATTTGGAAAATGTTGCATCGTAAACTGAAGTGGAGAGCTCACGGCTGAGTACGCATTATTTCCCGGGGGGCGTCCGACTGATGATAGAAGAAACGGGGTGGTTGCCAGAATCTGTCGATTTATTGTTGCAAGATTTTATCTGCCGTCATTTTGGAAGCATCGTCAACAATGCTTCATAGAGACTTAGTTTGCTGTTAAGCCAATAGTTTCACGCGAGCATCGACCTCCTCCATCGGACAGCAGTCAGGCTCGCTCAAAAAGAATGCTTTTGGCTACCCAATATGTTAATCAGCGTGATGGTGCATGGTGTTAGATAAGTGAGGAACGACCCCACGATAATAATTGACAAGGTCATGCAAGCGATTCAATTCAATTCAATTTTTTCAATTCAATACACAGGACAGGTGACGGCCAAGAGCCAGAATGTCCACATTCTTGCGTCGATAAGCCCGATGCCTTCAACGCTGCGACTTCAAGTTTTCTGATTTCACGTAGCCACTCGCGACTTCTCTGCAACAGAGGAGAGGAGAGGCGCACCGACTAGAGTATACGTATACAGAACTGGTGTTTTTACTCGTAAGAAATCATACACATGAGAACGCTTCAGCTTGCGAACT
>LUCH01001448.1:7093-23023 GCA_013368495.1 Paragonimus heterotremus
TGAGTTGAGCGGCGGCCCGAGCCACAGTACCTTTTGGTCAGGCTCATGGCTGTGATGATGATGATGATGATATCTACCCTTTAGAATTCTGCCGGTTCAAAGCTTACCTTATCCTTTCATTTTCAGTCCTCACATCTGCAAGCCACCTATGTTGTTCCATGTTCAGCATGGCCCGTAGCAGTTTGTTGAGAGATCACCCTCTCGAAATGGAAGTCTAACGTAGTCGATTCGAATGTCGACATATCTTCTTGTTACTGCAGTTTTGTAGAATGTGGAATGCTCTTCTCGACTAGCTCAGATACTAAACCCGTTTTTCATGTCAATGCGTCAGGGGATTGGTGACGGAAGTAGAAAATAGAGCGTTTGAGGATTCTGTGTCTCTGGGCGTAGAATCGTAAAACGGTAGATGTATCTGAGACAAGGAAAACAGATCCAGTATATGAACTGAGATGGCACGTAATTATCAAGGTGAATCTTGGAAGCCCCGAACGGCATTGGTGGCACATCGTTACACTTTCTCAAGAGGCATTTTGTCCTTTTGAGGAAGGGGTGGCCAGATCACAGCTCCAGTTTTGAGTTGTGGACGAACGAAGGTAGTGTATAGTGGTAAAAAGCAGTGAGGATCAAACTGACCGAAAAGTCTCTTGTGTAACGCATGAAGAGAATTGAGGGGCTCAAGAATGAAACACAATCACCCTCGAGTGCGACAGAAGAGGTCATAGTCTCAACGTCATACCCTGCCTACTTTGTGAGATTGAATCTCCTGGGCAACACCACATTCTTGAGATCTTTCGATACTTGAAACGGTTTTGTCTCGTCGCAAAATCCAGTGAAGCAATCATCATCATCATAAACTTTTGGTTTGGATTTGATTTGCAGAGCATAAGGACACCAATGCGGGATGAGGTAGCTTCAGACACATAGATACCCATTCGATATTCTGGCGGCCTTTTATGATTGTCCTTTGATCACCAAATAACTTAAAGCGATACGATTTTACTTCAGGAAACAAACGTGATGAGCCATGACCTCACTGTTTGCAATCACAGTACACAGACAGTGCCGAGTGTACCAGAAGACCTCAGCGTGTTGCTGACCAGTCCCGGGCAGAAAAGTGACTTGTTTGGAGAAACACCGTTGAGCTGACTGAATCACTTTAAAAGTATTCCTAAGTTTGACAGCATTTAGCACAGAATGACGAGGCAGACGCCAAGTACGAACTGGTTATGTGAGCAATTTTTTGGGCGTGGTCTTTCTGGATATGGTCACTGTGCATTATTTTCTGAGCAATACCGACGAATTTGCAAGTCCTTCACTCAAGTACATGCATGGTTGAATTTCAGCTCGCTGGTCGTTAGGTAACAGGGAACTGTCTTTCTGTGACATGGCTGTATCGTAGTAATAATCGACTAATCGAGTAGCTTAACTCACCACATAATATGCCACCTTGTCCTTGACGAGCACGCACCTGGCGTTTGTTTCAGAATTATTGGATTGGGTTTGGTACATCTTAGTGTGATAGGCGGTGACAAAATAGTCGGACTTGAGGCAGTTCACAAATTCGGTGTGAGAATCATTTAACCAAATAGCGTTTGGACGACACAGTACTCGTTGGTATTATTTCTTTGTCGAATAGAGTGGATAGTCGCGTTTAGTGTAAGACACTATGAATCAGTCAATTAGCGGGCAACGATATCTGCCTTGTACCCGGTAGTTTAACGAGCGTTGTTCCTTCCGGATGTTAACGAACACGCGGAAGATTAGTGAGTACTGTTCGTCCCTCATGTTAATGGACACGCTACCAGCACTTAGTCTGTCGATAAGCTGGACCGTGGATAGTTGCGTCTGACAATTCAGGGAACGTTGGGTGGTTTCCCGGCCGGCTAGGCAACCGAATTCACTCCGAGGATGATGGCTGTGGAAGCAGGTTTTGTTGATATTAAAATGTTATACCACAAGAAGGTTGAGAAGAAAGGAACTAAAAAAAACCCGATATTGAATCCACACCCTAATACAACGTTTCCAAAATCCGTCAGCTAGTTGTGGCGCTTGCCTCCATTCATTCTCGTATCTCTTCAGTAACATCATTTGAGTGCGTGGCAGACAGGGAATAGGCTTTAGCAGCAAGAGGTCACGGCTTCAGTGTCAAAGTACAATCCGGGTCATTAAATGCAGGAGCCGAGTTTATGCTGTTTATGATTCCCTAGTATTCAAGGCTCAGACGGTTATCATTAATATAAGGTATCTTTGGCGACGGATCAACATTTCTGTGAAGCTCAAGGGTAACTTATGTAGAATGACTGTGAGGGCCGTGTTCTTTTGGGATTGCGGTACTTGGCCTAATTTAAAAGACGTGAGTTGTAGGTGTCTTTGTTCGATCGCTCGCATCGGGTGGCACCAACGAGTAAACAGCGGTAGAGTCTAGAAACGGCTGTCTGACAGTGAGTTCTGCGTAGGTTCAATCTTCAAGCAGGCAAACTTAGATGGTTAGTCTAGGTACTAAAGATGCCAGCTAGTCGTCTGCCCTGTCAAACACTTTTCTGCCGGTGCTGCGGTCAACTGATGCGAGGAAAATGAATAACGACTTGACGCAGAAGGATAAGATCATTTGCCAAAAGACTAGCTATCATTGTTTATGTTTGTCTCCAAGGCTATGGCGTTTGCGACTCGCAGAGTTGCGGGCTGAATACGTTAACAGAAATGATAACTGGCATTTCTTAGTGGCACTACTGTTGCTGTTGTTCAATCGACTCGTCTGTAAAGTTAATGACCTTATTATATCAGACCTGTGAAAGTCAAGAGAAAACAGACGACATCTTGGTTTTACTTATAGCTCGGTTGTTTATTTGCGAAGTATGGGTGCCCTGATCTTGAGCGTTTGACTTTAGATATACGTGTTTTCAGCAATTAGGTCCCCTCCGTCCCTTACTTTTGCCTGCCTGTTTGGGCTTGTTCTGTCTACCGTTGTATGACAGGCGTCAATGTGAATAACCATACATTATATAATTAATATGTAAAAACCACAGAAAGTGGAAAACGTGCCACAGTGCGGAAGAAAGTAGTGTGTAAAGGGAAGAAAAATATGTGGAGAAATAAAGAAGAAAAAATTACAACGATGCACATAGCGACCCGCAACACCAGCGCCACTGACTCCTGTTCTTTGCCGCATCAGACAGAATCTTCAGCTAAGAGTTTCAGTGCCCCGCCGGACCCCATCCAGGAAGTCGAGAGCGTCTTATTGAAGCAAGCTTCAGTCAGTGCCTTCATACTCGGAACCCAAGTCATACGCTGACTACCGGGTTGCCGCCTGCGGCCTAGCCCACCACTCGTAAACAAGACGCTATGTGACAAGCGGTAAATTGACGTTCGTAAGATGTGACCAAGCCAATGAAGCCTCTGAGACGAGATCAATATACTTAGGGGTCGACAGGGTTGAGGACGAAAGTTTTTTTAGGGACAAACAAAATTTGTAACGATGCACACAGGTGCACAAAACGAGTGCTATTGACTTCCATTCTTTGCTATATCAGACGGCATCCTCAGCCAAAAGTGTTCATTTTCTTCCGTACATCAGTCAGGAAACCAGGAATACCCTATTGAAGCAAGATTCACAGCGATTACCCTAATCTGTGAAAGCACTGTTGTGGCTGACGCACATGGAAGCACGCATACAGAACAACTGAGCTGGCGTAGGTGTCTACATACAGGATCCTAAAAAAAAGCAACGCGATGTTTGGCCAGTACTTAGTTTTCCCTCCAGAAGTTTAAGCCGGTGAAAATACAACATACACATCTGAAGCGCGACGCACAATACCGGTATATGGGTGTATCTACTGTGCAGGTGGACATTATACAACCAGAGATATTGATTTTTTAAAATCCAAAAACAGTAGTAGAAGCGACACATTTAAATGTAATAGAATGTTTGATATCGCCAACATGCGAAAAATAGTAGCAGAACAGAAACCACGCAACAGTTGGAGTGAATTAATAGTGAAGCATTTCAGAGCAGTGCGACGTGTAGTGTATACTCTTACTCGTTAAATCGAATGTGTGATAAATCTTGTACATCTGTACAAGCAATCGATTGGAACCCTTTTTAAGACTCCGTACTATGTCAAATTGAGTAACAAAAGGGCAACCCTCTCGCATCCTATCTGAGGAAGGTAACAAATTACCACGGGCTCCATTATTGGTACTTGGTTAAATTAGTATGAGGACATTTTCCGCAAGCTGAGACGACGCACTAAAAGTCCAACCCTCGCTACGAACTCATTCGACAAAGCGAGGAAAATAAGTCAGTTTTAGAACTCTAACGACCACCACTTAATGGGGATATCAAAGACGCTAACGAAGATCCTCGAGAGTTAATCGTTGTTGCTCGATATGCGTTATTAGTGCTTCAGGTTTATTAAACTTCATCTGTGATGGTATCTTCGACCCAGAATATGAGCGTTTCAGGCTGTAACCACTCACAGAGGACCAGTCCGAATGTCTCCATTTTGTTTGTGGTTGTGCGGAACGTCCAAATCCTGCAGTCTAAGAGTATTGTGACGGTAACCTCCAGCCCAGTTGAAAACGATTGGGAGATGCCACAGTCTGTCGGCAGCATTCAAAATCGACACCACGTCTAACGGTAACTATATTCATTCTGATCAACAGGCGTCCAGTCCAGCGCTAACTAGGTACCGCCTCCAACATTACCGTAAGCTATACAAACCCATCGAACTCCATAAGCATGCTTCCGAAGTCCGTCACAGCAAGATTGGACCTTGGCGCGATGTGACGGCTTGTGAATCTCGATGACATATTGGGCTAAACTGGACGGTTTGATGACCATACCATACCAAACAAGCCAATAGGTAGAAGTCTGACAAACCAAAGTCTCCAGGTTGGGGGTTGGAAGAAGGTTGCCATCTTTTTCCGAAAAATATACCAGTTCCAGTACATCGCCACGCCCTTGCTGCCTTGCGGCACAGGCAGTCATTCTGGGCGTCTTGATAGTACCTCATCCCATATACAACCATGATTACCCAAAACACCAATAGTTTCATACTGCATCGGCCCTCTCGCAGTATAAACCTGGTGGCCCTATCTGCAACATACAACAGGGTGGTTAAGCGGAAACATGCTACTGCTGACCACCCCCCTCACTGACCTATCAAACGTAGCTCTCAGACCCCTCCGGACCTCCATTTCTGATAATTACTCTGCAGATCTCATAATAAATATATCTAATCACAGTAACACTGACGATAAGTCTAATATCGTTGGACTCGTTGCATGTCGATATCTACTGTATCTTGGAAACTAGAGTCTGAGACATTAGTCAACGTATAGAACTGACAGCACTCACACCGTCTACCCGATACTAGTTATATACTCCCGTGATTCAGGAGCCGCCGCTACCGGTCAGACTGCAGTAGGTATAGTCTTCAGCACGACGGCCGCAGCCTCATTGGTAGGTTGGATTCCTGTTAACAGTAGACTTTATGCTGTCTGCTTGGCAGGTTCAATTAAGACCAGCTCTAGACGCAAGACTTTCAGAAATTTTTTCGTTGTGTTTGCCTACGTTCCAACTGACTGTAGTGACGTGGGCGTCAAGGACGCCTTTTATTTAGATCTGGTAACTCTCCTCCGGTTGACACATGGTTCTGATATAGTCGCTCTGGCCAGAGATATGAACGCCTAGGTCGACCGCCTTGGTGTGACCAAGTCTTGTTTAGGTGGCAGGTCTGGGATAGCATCTCATCGCTCAGATAATGGCGGGCGATTGTTGCGGCTGTGCGCTGAACATACGCTATTTTTAGCCAGCGATAGTTCTAAACATCGTGCGGGTCATTGGTATACTTGGCGCCTGCCTTCTCCAAATCAGGCCTGATCTCAGATAAACCACACAGCTGTTAGTTATAAACGGCGCAATCCATTCAAGATTGTCTTTCTTATTGGAGCACTTACTTGGATTAGGAACATGGTATGTTACCGTTTCGTTATAACTTTTGCCGGTCAACGACCCCACCGACAGCAACGATTAGCTGTTGAGAAACTGGCTTTACCATCGGTAAAGCATAAGTACTAAACCAGCTTAGAAAGCTGCTTCAGCGGCACTCGCTTCAAGGATCCTAATAGCTGCTGGACACAAATCTCACAGGCCCTTCAGAAAGCAGTTACTGTAGCATACGGCGCAAGGGTACATACGCTTAACAAACATTGGATTTCAGAGAAATCCTTGGACTTATTAGAAGCCAGACGGAAGGTTCCTCCTGGCAGTTCACATGATAAGTTTAGAAGAGATACCTATGGGAAACTGAAACGTAGTCTAAAGGCTGATCGTGAGGCTTGGTTAGTGGAAAAAGTTAAGGAAATTGAGATCGCCTTTACCTCAGGGAACGGCAGCAAACTCTTTAAGCTGATCCGTGCTACTGGTTTCAAGCGACCGTCTGTCAGTGAAGCTGTCATCGAGGCAGATGGCACACTAATTTGTAATAAGTCCAGAAGATTAGAGCGTTGGACGGAACACTTTGAGGGTCGATTTAGCTGGCCTCATGCTTCCATTGTGTTGCCGCCACAAACTTCTGATGTAACGCCCTGGTCAGTAGATTTGGAACCACCCACTGAGACTGGGGTTCGCAATTGCATCTCGGCTCTCAATTGTAATAGGGCTGCTGGTCCATATGATCTAGTGCCAGTGCTTTTTAAAGAAGGTGGAGATGTGTTAGTCGAGGACTTGACTCAGCCGTTTCAACTTGTGTGGACGACGGAGACCATCCCTTCGTGTTGGGGTCACACGATAATAGTTCCTATATTCAAGAAAGGTATCAGGAGCTCTTGTGGAAATCATAGGAGAGTTAGTTTGACCCCAGTCATTTTTAGGGTTCTGGCCTCCATTATACTTCGTCGACTCACTGCAGTTCGAGAGTTAAACATTAGAGAAGAACAGGTAGGGTTTCGCCCTGGCCGAGGATTTATAGGTAATATTTTTACCCTTCGTCAAATTTTGGAGCAACGTCATGTGAATCGCCGGCCAACAATTGTCATATTTCTCGACTATGTTAGTGCGTTCGATTCGGTGGATCGATCTACATTTTTGGAGTATGTGAACATACTGTCGGTAGTTTATTCTCATACTTCAGTTCAGATTGGGGTTCACCCCGAACTATCTGACAGTTTCAGCGTTGAAAGCGGCGTATGTCAAGGTTGTTCACTTCCACCATTTTTGTTCGATTCTTTCACAGATAAAATAATGGAGGACCGCCTCCGACACTCGCAAGATGCCGGCTTGGATCTCTTACCTGGTGGAAAACTGACCACTCTCGGTTATGCTGACGATAAGGTGTTGCTGTTTGACAACTTTCGAGCAGTACAAACAACGCCAAACGCTATTTCGCGTCCTGCTAAACACTTCGGAAAGAGCTTTACTGCCTCAAAATGCAGTGCTTCTGCAAGATTGCCGTGATTACGTAGACTTATTGTTGGGTGATGAAGTCATGGGGGTTGTTGACCGGTTTGTTTACGTGGGAAGCTCCGTCAGTGACGGCGACAGAAATGTAGGAAATGAAATATAAGCTCGTTTTTTCAAGGCTGTGGCGGTATTTGCCAATCTGGGGCACCTCTGGTGACAGAGAGGTACCACTCTAAGTCTTAAGAGTTGCGTATTACTATTGCTGTATTATTATACGGCGGCGAAACTTGGACGATCAGGATAGAGGACGTGAATCGTCTTCATGTATTTGACCACCGATGTCTGCGTCCGATCGGTGGTGTCGGGTGACACCAACGAATAAGCAACAAGGATGTTAGGAAGCGAGTTTTTGCACTGATTGTCAAACGAGTTCTTTTGTTCAGTCACTACATTTGCACAGACTTAGATGGTGAGGCCATGTACTAAGGATGCCAGCTAATCGTTTGCCACACCGAGCACTGTTTGCCGACGCTGCGACCGACTGGCATCAGGTGCGAGGTGGACAGATGATGACCTGACGTAGGGAAATGAAATCATTTACGAACGGATTGGTGGCTGTGGGTCGAGTTTTTCTTCATGGCTGATGTCTTCACGACTCACAGAGCTGATAGCTGGAGACTTTTGGTGAGATGATGGGTAGTCGGGCTAAGTGGCGATTATACTGTCGCTGTTTGGTCGAGTTGTCTGTGAAGTGAGTGCATTTAATGACGCGGAGCAGTGAATGTCATGAAAAAGCTGTCTTGCTGACGACGCCTTACTTTCACTTACAGCTCGGTTGTTTGTTTGCAAGGTGTCGGCATGTTGGTGTTAAATGTTTGAATGTGGGCATAGTTATTTTTAGTAGTTAGGCCCCTTCCAGTTCCCCCCTTTTTCCATTCTTCTTTCCTCTACAGGTTTCTCTTTTCTTTTTCGTGATTGTGTGTCAGTTAAACATTAATCTGAACCACTGATGTACTGCTGTCTATGATGATGACGGCTTTTGTATAATACTGGGTATTTTCGGAAACTGAAGGGCAGCTCCCACCGCCAAGAAGACGATAGATCAGAAACGAGTTTCAGGACGACGTTTACGCACCACGAGGGACGTGCCACCCAGGCGAATGACAATGTACTCTCGCCCAATTTGTGTGAATACACGTCAGTCGTGCAAATTGTTGCACGGTTTCGTGGTCCTGTGTTTGAACATAACCAGTACGGAATTCCATGCAATAAACAACTTCGCAGGCTAAGCACCTTTTGCGATCACAACACTACTAATAATGTTTGGTTGTCAAGGATAACTTATTTAATGTAACCCGATGCTCGAACAGAGGACATTTCAATCGTCAGCTGTTTTATTAACCTGTTATCCATGCGATCCCGATTAACATATTCCCTGTATTTCTGCACATGTTTGTCTGAATTAGCAATCCTTTAGGTACTAATTTTCTCAATTTGGTTGCCGGTCTGTTTTGCTGTTCAGTATTAGGAGTTGTAAGCAGTAAATTTCTACATAGACAAGGTAAATTTCAAAAGTAAGCACTTTACATTGCTTTGATACTTTCCATACTTGACCTTCATAGGTTACAAGAACGGGGTGAATTTGGATAAGAAATTCTCGAATGAAACTTAATTTATCCGTTTTCTTTGTACCCTTTCCGTTGTAGACATCAACAGAAGAAATAACATTTATTTAGGCGTTTGTTTTTTCGTTTTCTATGGTGCCACTCCGAAAACTACAGTCTTTCTCTGCCAGTAGTTGTCGTGTTTGGTGTGTGGCATGGTCCCACAAGGGTGACATTTTAGCCTCTTGTGGGGAAGACCGATCGATCAATTTCTGGTCCTGTGCTGCGGATGGATCCTGGAATACTCTGTGTACCCTCCCGGGTTGTAGTCAGCGATCTGTTCGGTGCATTGCTTGGTCACCTTGTGATAACTACCTGGCTTCCGCCAGTTTTGATGCAACCATCACTGTTTGGAAACTAACGAAAAGTGATTCTTCTCTCGAAGCTGAAGCTTTAGCTACACTAGAAGGTTAGTCTAATAATTTCCACGCATTTCCATAGTGTCTCATCGTGGTTATGTCCACTCCGGATTGATTTTATGGCACACTCTCCTAATGGGAGATAAAAAATTTAAAATTATTCAAGTCCCTAGCTTGATTTTGATAGTTATTCAGTAGATATTGTTATCTGAATTTTGGAAGCTAAGGATCCCGGCTCTCGCTACGTTAGTGTTCACTGATTATCGTTTTACTATCTTGGTTGCTCCATGCTAGTAAACCGATCACCTCGCCCTTATGTTTCTTTGCAAAGACGATAAGTTTCAGTTTAGTGTGTGTACATGGAAACTGTCGTCTTAAAATGTAAGTATGCTGTCCGGACCGTGGTTTTAAATTCCAGCTTTCGCCATCCGATGCGATCGTATGACTTGCGGTAGATATTTAACTATCATGTGAACAGAATTCTTGTTTGTGTCCTGCATACAGTAAGGTTAACGAAAACATGTGGCTTGCATTCACTGCCGGATTCATTTCAGTTTTCGAGTTGTTGAACAGGAAAATAGAATTCGTACTGTTGTCTCATTTTTTTTAAAGTTTCTGTTCCAGTTAGTGCATCTCAAATGTATGTACTTAACGTTCTGGGTTGGACTAAAAAGACTTGTTCACGGGTCCGTTTCAGAATGAAACGCATCAAAGGCCTCAAAGAAATTTATTTAGCATATACCTCCTGTAAAAATGATGTAATTATCTTGAATCATTAATGGAATAAGAACATAGGTGACAGCTTGGACGCGTTCCAGGATTGTTCTCATGACAACCTTAGGACAGGACAGAGTTTGAGACTCTGGATCACAGATTGGTTGTCAGTTGGAGAAGAATTGACGTCCAAAGACAGGTAATCAGACGTGTTATCCCTGTGGCTGTCTCAGAGTTTGGATTCGTCTTCGTATTTTTAGGATGTGTTGTGATGAAGTAATTTGAATTGCTTCCACCTTGCTAGGATGGGTAAATCTTGATGGCAGATTTCAACTGTTTAAAATAGAATGCTTCGACATATAACTGTTTTTCCAACTATACTGATTGGGTGTTAGTTAATCAATCAGTTTGTAGGGCGTTTCTAAATGGTGCTCGATCTTCTGTTGCTTCTTTAAGGTTATTTGAACTACATGAATCCAGTACCTGTGTACACTAATTTCAAGTGAACGGAGTAAACTTGGTCCTCACGCTTTTTCTTCTTGGCTCTCGTGGTTTGGAATTTCGGGGATTAGGAGTCTCATTCTGAACAAGCGAATTGGCGTTACCCATCTGCTGAGAGTAACAGTTGACACACGATATTTAATGTCCTTGCAAGTTTAGGCGGTTCAGTAGTAGCCGAAGTCGTTCATGAAGCTAACTGAGACGCTGACGTAAAAGCTCAGTCTCTAGAATCCCATCTCTGACGGTAACAAGCAGACACGCCGTTTTATAAACGCCGTTAGGAGTTCGGTAATTGATTCTCATTTTGATCAGAATTTAAATTTTTCGAAGATCATCTGTAACCTGTAAGAAAGTTCATTGTGCACAGTAATTTTAGACAGAACGTATAAATTCATTTGTTGCCCTTCTCTCTTTCTGGTGTCTTTAGACGCGTATTTCGAAAACTATAAATCCAAGCGTTCTGACAGTAAAAATTTTGTTTCGGACAGTTGGAATATGGTTGCAGCTTTGCTGACGCAATATATTTCGGCCAATACGTATTTTACACTGTTCGTAATTAGTTTGCTTTAGTGTCGTGACTCTTCATTGGAAACAGAAGTTGTCTCGGAACTGAACTGTAGGAATAGGGTTAAATTTTTTCCAGTTGTTTTCGAGGACGAGAACGACAAAGTGATCTTTGGAGTATTGGAATTTATTTTTCTACAGAAGCTAAGGTGTGTCTCTCGTTGCCGGTGTTCTTTTACGGTGCTTCCCTTCTGTAAAAGTGTGTCAGAATGTTGTATACGAAATTGCCTTTCTTTCCCAGACATTACGTTGTGGCTTCTTGAGCGCACAGAATATCAAGTGTGGAGGGATAGATTTCATGGGTAGCTTGCTGTAACAACACTTTCACCCTGTAGTATCATTGAAAATTAATATGGACACAGATAACATACAATCTACTTTTGATTTGAATAACCGTACTCATTTCCGAGGTCGCTTGCTTGATTTGGGTGAAGTAATGCTCATCCTGAATAGTGAGTAAGGATCTGCAGGCAAATCCCTAGGCGATTTACTTACATTTTATGATAGTCGTTCGGTGTGTAATTTTGTTCTACTTTTTCACCCACATTGTAAAAAGGGGGGGACATCAAAGTGTTGGAACTCTTTATGTGAAACTACTCTGACCGGTGTCAACAGTGACCGTCAATTTCTTTTTGGGATACCGTCGAACGGTATACAATAATGAGGTTAGAAACTCATCTCATAGTGTGGCTGTTATGCTAGACAGTACAGGTACACACTGCTGAGAAGTTTTCAACCCCTGCACTGCACTGTTTTCTGGTACTCAAAGTAGTGCATCACGGGTATATTGGGGATTGCACACTTTAAATCTGCTCAAATTTGAACAGGAGTTCCCTAGTTGGAAGTAATTTCTATCAAAGACTGGGTTTGCAAAATGCTGCCATTATTGTTCGTTCGTTTAGCGGAGGGTTAGTTGAAACCAATGATTAGCTCTACAAAAAAATGTAAGTCAATTAAGATGAGCATCTTTCACACTGAACACCATCCACATTTGCTCGCGGCCTTCACACTCATCTAAGCCCCTCGGCCAGCCCACTTCGAAAAGAAACTAGACTCGAGTTTCGCTCTTATTAGAGCTCATCAGTACTGCATGTCCTCGCCCGAACCAGAAGTTACACTCAACGTGCTTGTGAGACAAGCATTTTAACCACGACGTCGTTAACCGCACAATAGGCGTGGCCGAATAATGCTATTCTTGTATGAATAGTGTTTAGCTTGCCCGCTAATTTCGACGGGTGTACCTACCAGTAGTTCAACGACAAGGCGACCGAACGACCACGTGCAATGATTGGTGCATTTGAACACGACGAACAACACCGTACAATCACTCGGAACACCAGATACGGTCAGGACGTCGGGCAACACTATTGGTCAAGAATGTAACATTGCTAACACAGTTCACCTGTCCAAGTGGCTCAAACAAACAATCGGCCAACGAAATTGAAAGTGCGGGATGATCGATAGCTCTTAGTGGTATTTTTTTAAAACACATTTCTGGTTTCCACTAGACTCGTCTTTGATTGGAACTTTGTCTTTGTTTTGATTTCACAAGGTGGCTACACAATACATCGAGTTTGCAACCATAGGTTTCCTGATGAATAATATCGAATGAGGACAATCGATTAGTTTTTGTGGCACGAACACTGCTACTTCGATGTTGATCATCACACAGGCACTCTGCAGAGTATATATTGACGCTCACATAGCGTAGGTGGTACGTTGTCGGTCCAGTTGTTTTTCCATCTTGGTGTGCAGTGTGCTTCGGTTGTATACACCTAGGGTAACCTTGGGCTTTCAGAATTTTATCTCGGAAATTTGATGTGTGAGTTCAGATTAACGATCTGTAAGGGCGATGTCATCCTTATTTTTTATGGCACCGTCTTCGGAGTTGGGTTCACAACTCAGTATTCAACGTTGTTTAAAACCACTGGATCAACTGGGATGATCGCATGAGCGACGTGGCCGTTCCTCGGTTCGTATTTTAAAAATACTCAGGTACGCGATCAGTTGGTCAACATTAAAAATACACAATCTTGTTTAGCTGGGTCACGCGCTATTTTTGCCGATTGAACGTTTTTCGCACCGAACATCATTTGCGCAGGCCACCAGCAGTTGATTGAAACCATCGGGTGGACACGAAAGAGAGATTCGGGCCGTACCTGTGAATGAAGTTGGTAGATGTCACTCGCCAGATTGCAGACTTCGTGATCAATTCGTTAGTTGGAAACGTAATCTGGTATGACAGCGTGTCGTGGTCAACAATGTGCGTGCATCTACGGCACTGTTACTCCTTTCTATTTCACTCAGTCGTTATTTTATTTTACTCCGTAATATATTATTTTGAGAGCGTTCCCCTTCCCCTTCACGGTGAACGACGATTCGGGTTGTTCTCTCAGCTGATCAGACTCATAACCGCTTATCAGAGAAAATGAACGTGATCTGCTTCTGTATATCGTTTACATTCCGGTGTTCATAGTCTTTCCATTAGGAGCACTACGTGTCTAGTTGCACCAAGATATGCCACCAATCTGCCGATTTTGCAAGCTGTCCATACCTATTCTATTCAGCGGGATTGATCTGGTGGCCGTTATGAACACCGCACATTCATCTGACTGTATCCCCTTGCTTTCTTAAGTTTTGTTCGCAGAACGGGACCCAAATCGAATGTTTGATGTGTAAGACGATGGTTAGGCTTTTAAGCCTAGTTTTGCACCTGTCGGGTTCGAAATATTGAGTCCATCTGAGCCATTTGAATAGAATAATCAGAAGACACAGATTACGATATGAATTCGTTCCGCATACTCGTCAGTCGTAAACGTGTGACTAACGTGAAAACAAAACCAGCAAGACATATGAAACGATTAAAAGTACAATTCGAGCTGGGTCATGATTAGTACTCACGGCCTAACCCACGGCAAACAAAGGTTGACAGTCAGTAGTTTTTGTGTGCATTGAACCGGCTTTCTACGGCTGATCAACAGTGCTTCAATATACTTGAGAATTTGTGAGCTGTGAGCGTTCATCAAGACCTTAAACGAAGATGCGATTTTGACACTGTGATCTGTGGTCGTTAAGTGCCTTGCACTGGATACAGTGGCGTTTCGTGTTAGCTGAGTGTCACTCATTGGTGGGTGAGTCAGTGCAACTCTCAACCACTCTGCGCTGTGCTCCTTGGTCCTGGTTTTAAGCATCCTTTCTGTTCTACCAATGTATGTTTCCGCAACTGCAAGAAACTCGTCTCATTTAATTCTTGTTGGTTTTGTTTTCCTGTTGGATTCGTTGATATTTTTCTGGATCCGTTGTATTTTTTAAATTCCATTTAAGTTCTTTACAACAACTTTGTGGTATTTGTGTGAACCGTTGATATTCCTCATTCGTGTTTCATATCTTGTTCGATTTCGGGCAGTGTACGGCAACCGTTTCTAACGAGGTCAGCTCGGAAACCTAGATATTTGAGAATCTAATGCTTGGTGATGATAACCTGCGTCTGCTGATTACACCTTACTTTTACCTACAGCTCAGTTGTCCGTTTGCAGGGTGTTGGCACCTTTAGTCAAGAAATGGATGTTTTTCAGTGGCTGACTTCCATCCCATCCCTTCCCTTTGTTTATTAGTTGGGGTTTGCTCTTTTCTCCATAGTTTTGTATGGCAGGTACGAATGGATGTGGTCTACTCATGCGTTGCTGTCTGTAATAACCTTTTCAACAAATCGCTTCATACGACCGAATATACATTTTTGTGTATTTTTTCTTACTTCCAAACAGGACACACGAGCGAGGTGAAGTGTGTTGCCTGGTCTCCTTCTGGTCGTCTGATCGCCTCTTGCGGTCGAGACAAAAGTGTATGGTTTTGGGAGTTTGATGAGGAAGAAGATGTGCAATGTGTCAGTGTTCTTCAACCGCATAGTCAGGATGTTAAATCGGTCTCCTGGCATCCATTTGAGGAAGTTAGTCCCCTTTACTGTTCCGTTTTCACTCTTCTGATCAGTTCATCCCTCTCTGTTTCCCAGGTTTTACACACCTAGTTCTATCATTCCGTTTTTAGTGGGATGGATTTTTTATATCCAAAGTTGGGCATCTTGGACTGCCTGTACCCCCTCCGCGGGATATGCATCACCACTACCATCACCATAGCAGCCATGAGCCTGACCAAAAGGTACTGTGACGCGGGTCGCCGCTCACCACAACAGTGACGTGGAATATCCTAGAATAAAACGTCACTAAGAAGGTTGAACATTATTAAAAGAAGACTAAGCGGGAGAACTAGAAATGATATGGATACAGTTACGCCATTGACCGCGACACACTGCCATCTCGGATAGCGTCTCTAACCAGCGGTTTGAGTGATCACGAGGACCCCATCCAGGTAGGCGACACCTACCCACTTCGCTCAGTGGAGCAGTCAGGGTCTTCATATTTCGTGACCACTTTGTTGCTTGACTACCACGTGGTTTCACCCAACTGTTGGTGGCCTCAGCGTATAATGCCGGGTACGGTAAACGCTCAGCTGGCATACGGAGAACATGACTCAACCATTTCAAGGTGTGCAACGTAATTAGTTGACCAATTGATCGCACATTCCGAGTATTCCGGAATACGCGCCGGCGAACGGCCACATTGCTCACGCGATCAGTTCACTTAATATGGGCCAATTGGCGGAGATAACGATGGTCAAACACAAGTCTGTTGAAATCTTGTTTGTGAACAGGCCACGTTTCCGAACCATA
>LUCH01001448.1:34539-100769 GCA_013368495.1 Paragonimus heterotremus
GACATGACATGAGAGAGAACACACATAAATGGCGCCCGTTCAGGATCGGAGACCAGGTGAAAGTAAGGGAATACGGCCGACCAGAAACATCCGGCCCCGGCGCAACAAGATTTGGAAGGCGGTGGAATGGACCATTTTCCACCACGAACTTCAGAAATACGAGCTTCCAAATTAACCAGGATTCTCGTGGGTGATGAATCAAAGCAGTACATCTGGCACTGTGGTACAATTGTGATGAATTCAGATGAGACCCAATAGTGAAAAGTCAGGGCTTCGGCTGGATTCGAACCAGCGACAGAAACACCATGCCTCTACGCGGCAAGCGCTCTACCAGCTGAGCTACGAAGCCACGACATTTAGACTCGGTTGCCCACCCGTCCCACTGTCTCATATGGAATCCACCAAATGATTCAGGTGGTCGACTGCCCCGGCGGGATTTCTCGAACAGTTCACGCTGGAATCCACCAACGCCACTATTGAGCATAGCAATATGATATGATATGATATGATATGATATTGTTATTCACAATTTAACACGAGTACGAATGAATGTGCTTGATTCCCATCAACGGAACTCATTCACTTTGTGAAGTTACTGTAATTTTTAAATACCAGTGGAACCGTGATATCTTCCACCTAACAAAATTTGTCCAATCAACATCGGCTTCATTAACTCTCTTTTAATAAGTTACGAAAATGTATATTTTTTCCCTATAAAATCTCGCATTTTTGCATAGTACTTTTCAAAGCTATTTTTCCGACTGCTTGATTTCAGAATGTTTTATTTCTCAAACCCAGCTCTAACAGAGAAGAAAATACAATTACACGTTAGTTAGACGAATGTGTTAGTAAAGAGAACATGTGTTGAACTATTTAACGTGAGTTGGTCTGATAACGGTGATTGAGAACATGTGTAATCTAGTCTTGTCGCGCGATCGAGCTGATTTTTGATGCGCCATATCCGTTTTAATGGTTACATGAATCTACCGGTTTAAATAGACGATACTGGATTGCTCTTTTAGTCAATCATCATACAAATATCATTTTCCTTTTTTAGGATGAAATGATGGTCTTCTTGAAGGCTTTGAAGCCATACGGTCGCCTAGTCGTTGCCCATATTCTTTTGTTACCACACAGAATAATGCACTGTAGGTTGCTGGAGAGTAGTTTACTGTGAGAATACGTTTGTAGCGACCACATTTTCAGTGTACAACTCCCCTACGGCGACTATCACCACAACTTATTAGTTTGGGTTGTATGCTGTATTTAATGTTTGTTTACATCACTATCGATCTCCTGAAATCCAGGATCACAATCTTAGTTCGGATCATTTTGAGCCGTTTGTGGACAAAAATGGCAGTGGTTGCCCTAAGAGTGGGTGATCCATTTGCTCTAGGCTCCTCAGCATACCTTCTCTCAGTGTGTGTGTGTTTAATTTGACCCAGGCCATGAATCAGTCTTCATAGGTCACTGCGATGTCGGACTCTTAGTAAGTCTCGAGGTGTAATCTAGCAAGAATGACAAACCGTCCCTGTTCTATCTCACTTAATCTGGATAGCAAAAATACTGAATGTAATGTAACCTTACGCATTGTTCAGCTATCGGCTGTTTACCTACACTCAATACTGTACACATAGTGGGTTTCATCACGGCCGTGGACTTGCGTAGCGTTCTTCGGACCCCTGATATTCACAGATACTTAATCTATTGTGCACGGCATTGAACTATTTTTAGATTTTTCAAGAAGCTGTGTTCAACAGGAGTTCACAATGCCCGTACGAGACGTTGTCTTTGTGTTATCCAATCAGGTGGAGTAAAAGTGTGTGTATCAGTCAATAACCTTTATAATCTGTAATCTACTCATCCCTCTTTTAGAAACTGTAGTCATGGTGGTCTGTCTTTTCTTTTTCGATTTTATTTTTGCGTTATCTGCTTAATGTTTCGTTCGGTTTCACAGTCCAAGTTTAAATCCTTGTTTGTCCTCGCAATCCTATGCTGGGTGTACTAATATATAGTCCTGTACTGTTTTATATATTTAGCTTAGATGTTATCATTGGAATGTGCCTTTTTATTGACCAAGAGATGTGGGGTTCACCCCCTCACTTGCCTCACATCTTATTTTACTATATGGTAAAGTCACATAAGAAGGTGGCACTTCCATTTAGAGGGATGTCGGTGAAGTATTTCAATTTCTATAGATAACATTATTGTTACGTTGACGGACACCTTTTTCGAGACCTTCACGATATTCAAAACATCTTTGATGTAGTGCGTTCTTAACGGTTTGCCCATTGGATCAAACGGCTAAAAAAAAACCATCGGACGAATTTGTGACAGGGGGAGTCGCTCGTGGTCAATAGTAGCGTCAAATGAACCTCGTGTTTTTATATTTTTGAGGAACATCTCATGCGAGTCATTCGAGTTCCAATGAGTTTGAGCTGCTTGTGTTGAGCCTGGTTGATACAGTTGCTTAAAAGTGATGGTTGCAATTTTTGTGCCATCTGTTTTTTCCATGCGGCTGATTGTCCGCCTACGTGTTATCAAGCTTAACTTTGTTGTGGTCTTCAAAGATTAGGTTTATTTTATTCGAATGATCGCTATTTTCCACAGTGACGACCTCAAGGGAGTTCCGACAGAAAAATAAGAAAGTCCTTCGTTTCTCATAGCCGTTTGATATCTTGATTATATTCTAACCTCAAGTAACAGTGCTGACGGATCGGTAACCCAGTGAACTCAAGTGCTTTAGTAACCACTTATGCCTTCAACTAACTGGCAACATTGGCCGGTTGGACTACGAAGCTTTCCATCGGCCCTGGTCACTATAACAGGGCAATCGTGAGGGTGGTCTCTGAACAGCCAGTAAGTAGCTGATGGAGCGGCGAATATCAATCTTTTAGGCAGGGAGCAGGGAACATGGTTACTGATCAGGGCCATTTCGCACAATTTTCTCTCAGTAACCAATTAATCTTTCGACTTTTTCCATCTCTCGAAGCTGCACATAGTTATTGCTTGACTTTAATGACAAGAATGACCGGTAGGTTTCTCACAAAGTGTGATCAAAACGGACAGAATGAGTTGGTGGCGTCAGTGACCTTAAGCTTACTATCATTTGAAGCGACATATAGATTTTCACTGTAGACTATAATACGTTTATATTTCTTGAAGGTATGCTCATCCATTCGCGAGTTGGGTATACGCAAAGTTCTCGACATGCAATACTATTCCCTTCTTCCTTGCAATCTACTTTTATTCAAGATGTCTCCTGTTTACCACAAGGTTTTGGGTGTGAATTAGTATGGTTCGGATCGTTTATCAATCTCCCCGAAAAGTGTTCCTTATTTGAAGAGTACTGTATTATTACCTTCGTACTGTCCCTTTGTCCGAATTCCGTCACCGTTTTTGTGTACTCGCCTGGCTGTTACTCTTTTTGTTTATTTTATATGATGTGCTGTCTGTAGACTAGTGCATGATGATTTCCAGTTTCTCATTGGTCAACTGTTGCGATTGGGATGTTCGTAATATCTCGCCCATTTTGTAGCAGGCGCCATCATGGTATTCATCACATCGATCGAGCGGATTCTCTTCCTTCTGGTTTGGGTTTGTCATCCACTCTAGCGCCTATTCAGAATTAATTGATGTGGGCGCGAAATGTTAGTCTTTCTCTGTGTGCCCTGTGTGTGTGTGTGTCCGTTAACAGTCATAAACTTCGCTCATCTCACACATTTAGGCGGGCTAACGCACTGGGAAACGGATGAGAGATTTCGAGTAAGAAGTGGTGGGTACTTGTTTGTCCCGGAGCAGCTCAGCATGATCTCGAGGTGTCTCTTTCATATCGTCCCATTAGTACCTGAGGAGGAAGCACCTGTAATCTGGCTTTGTGATGACGGGATTGTCTGATGGACAGCCATCATTCAGTTGTTGTCTGACAATTGTGGCACATTATTAACTAATCAAAGATAAGTAATCAAAGAGGCATAAAGGATGGTGAAATGACAGATTAAACTGACGATGCGTAAAACATCGAGTGATTCGACTCTCAAGCGTGCATCACTTGGCTAACAAATGATACAAACAGAATACATGGTGAATTGTTAGTTAGCGGCAAAGTAAAATTTAGGGTACTATGGGTAAGTATCACAATGAGAAGCAGGGCCAACGGCAGTCAACTAATCTGAATGCTGTCATCTGCTTGTGCATGTGTAAACAGTATGTCAAAGTGTGTCACCTAGCAAAGGCTAACACTTGTTCATGGCCTGGCGCATGACGCAAATGGTCTTTGTAAAAGTTGTGCGACTAGATTTAAACAAGCGTTTCGTAGCACGTCTGTCTTTCACATTTTTGACACCCAAAAGCCATTGATTGTAACTTTTTTTGAATCTTGATATGTGTCGTTAATCAAGCCAGTTTTCGTCCATTTCATCTAAACAATTTTGCATTTAGTCCATGCGATTTTAAATGAGACAATGAGGAACGGCTAAAGCGACACTTTTCCCTTACGTCGTCGTAAGCATTTGTTCATCATGTTCCACTTCCCCCCTTCTCGTCAACATACTTGCGATCTATTGAAAGTTCATTTGCAATAAATTTCAGTGTCTTGTTATTTGCTAACAAATATATGCTAATTTAGCAACGATTTGTTTGATCCTCAGCCATTTTTATTTTTTTTCCGTATATTCAGGTCACCGGACGGTCAGATGCTTGCTACTTGTGGCGCAGACAATCGACTTTGTGTTTTCCGGTTAGCTGAGGGGAACCTAGTAAGTATTGCTGGTCGCACTCAGCTGGCCGATTCGCCGATGCTCTGGGGTCACGCCCCCTGTGCACATCCGCAGGATATCAATTGCGTACGGTGGCATCCCGTTTCCTGTTTGGCTAGATCGACAACGACTACAGCTGCGGTAGATCGCGATTTAAATGTGGATGCCAAACTTTGTACTGCCGGAGATGATGGGGTGATCAGTTTTTGGACCATTTCTACCTTATCACTTAATCTTTTGTCTGCTTCCGAAAAAGCCATTGACTGAATTGCCAATTTCCCCCTTAGCCTTCGCTCGCATCACTATATGATACGGTTTGTGCTCTTTTTCCCCCGAATTTAGAGACTGTCCACATATTTTTTACTTTTCATTACGAAGATTTGACGAATTTATTGGTGTATATTTATGTTCACATATATTTTTGTGTCAATAATTTTTTGTAGACACTTGTTTTTTTTTCATTGGTGTAAACAAAAGACAGGCTAGCTGTTACTGCTAGTCACATCCCTCGGGAAAAATATGTTGGATCTGTGGATCGTTTTGGAAATGTGCACTCTGATTTTTTTTTACGTTCCTCGTTTGACATACTGAATGAGTTCGTACATCTGTAAGTAAATTGTGACTAGTTTTACGTACTGGTTTGCTGGTTATTGGGGCTGTGTTGGATGGATGGTTTACATACGCACCCTTGTTCACCCAGTAGAATGTGAAAACGTAGATTCTTAGCGCCATTTGACAGACTTTCTTTATGCCTCTGACCGGCTGATTCGTTTTTATGTCGGGCACTATAAAACACTCCCAACTGCCAATCATGTGGCGGTCAGGTAACCAATGTAGTCCTTGGGTCAAGGGTGACCTTGTCGATGGCTATACAGGCTAGTGTATCTTGGAACAAAGTATTTTTCGGTTAGTACTGGTTGATTTAATTTAGACATCATTGAATCGAAAGTCGTTGAGCTTCCAGATAACCGACTCTCGCCCAATGTAGGGTTAATGGTACAACGATCAACGCGGTTGCCTCAGTATAACGTGGCTGGGGTTCACATTCAGATCGTGACATGGATGTACACCACTGATGATCTCTAATTTCAAATCTAGTGCTTCCCCACAAAATAGGCTGACTGAGTTGCCTATATAAATGTGGAAATTACGATCAGACGTGATTAATGTTCCTAGTTAACAGTATTAACCTATTTGATTTTATATAATGATTGATGTTTAAGGGGAGCGAGTGTACCCTGTCCCGAATACATTGCGAAACTGAGTTCGACCGAAGTGGTAGATCTGGGGCTCCTTATAATTCCGCCAAGGCTGATTAACAAATGGTTGTTGTTTATAATCTTATCAGAAATCTTAACCAGGTTTTGTTGATTAACAGGAATAATGTGTACGAATTATTAGACTTTGTGATGGTTCAGGCAGACCTATGGGTTACAGCGAGTTTGAACTCGAGTTATCATATTTCTCATAGGTTGGTCTGCCAGTGTTCGCTCTTCGCATATGATTCGTCAATTCATCTCTCAGCCACCATTAATATGTCCAACATTACATCAATGGTTAGGGCTAATGCCTAGCTGCCATACAGCCGTACCAATTGCTCCTGTTTACATGTGAAAGGAGTAGAAGTTATAACGTACAATGGTTGTCAGTTTTCGGGCAATGTGTTCCAAACGTGTGCCGCTGCATCTGCGGTACAAGATGTGCTCTGGGTGTTAACTATTACAGCTTGCGCTGGTCCTAAGGGTATACATTTTAGAGGAGGATTGTTGTGTTTAGAAAACTGCGACCGTAATTTTCTTTTTAGTTTTCACTTTGGACTGTATATGCTAGACAAACCTGGAATGTAAGATGTACGACAGGTTTCTGGTCGCATGTAACACGCATATTGCATCCTTCTCTCCATGTTCTTTTAAGAGCTGTTGTTGGGCCTACTGTACACCACAGGTTCATGTGCATTAGCACTTATCAGTCAGAAACCGGGACCGATAATCTAACTCTCTTTAAATAAGCTTCGAAATTCAGCACCGCATTATCTTCAGCTGCTGAACCTAGATGCCGTCGAAAAGTGTTATGGAGCCCCTCATTCGGCCTACTTACCATGCAAACCTCAATCTCCTGTTGGGTTCTTGCGTTTACGATCGGTTCATGCCATTAACGTCTGACTAATTGTTAGGCATCTCTTTATACTATGTCTAGCCGCTCCGTTCACACAATCTTATTTACAGAATCTGGGTTCTTCTGGGGAGACATCGAGTTTGTCAGGTAATAACTTGCCATTGAATCACTGGACAGCTGAATTTGCGAACTTTTCGTCTCTGCTTTTTTCAGGTTAAGATCTGCGGTATACCAAGAATCGGTCATTTTATTTGGTGACAAATCTTATCACAGATCGTAATCAGTGGCGCTTTTACATAAAGGGGCATCTGTTTGTTGACTTTGCTAATAGTTTTCATTACTAATAAATGTAGAACAAGTCAGGTTCAGAGCAGGATGTATATTCACTACACCACACACAACGTCTCATATAGTCTGTTATGGACACTGTATATATAGGCCAATGTCAGACAACCTGATTGGCCAGTGCAGATATGGCGTACATGATTGGCTGCACTCCACCACATCCTTCTCTTTTTGAAGAATCCGGTATTCTTCGGTTTCGTTGAACGAACTCGTTGTGTTCAGTAGAACTGGATTCAGCTGCTCCGGAACTTGTGTTTGTCGTTTCCTGCTTCCGTAGATACACCCTATTTCTCCTTAATGTTCCTTGATTAGTGCGTACCACATAGGAACGCTCACCGTCTCGTCCTTCCACTATCCCTAGGGCCCATCTGTCAGGGCCCATACCGAATGGCTGAATCCAAACGGTATCCCCTTCGTCCAGTCTTGGCAGCTCATGAGATCCTTTGTTATACACTTGTCATTCTTACTCCACTGGTTGTTTCAAACGTTTTCTTACGGTATTCCACTTGGTAGTTTGTAAGGCTTGATGATCTTCAACAAGTGGTATTCGAGTTCTCGTTCTTCTCATGAGCCGTTGAGCCGGACTCAAATCTGTTTATGCTGACAGGATGTTTCTGTGTTCCAGCAGTGCCAGATAGGCGTCCTCTTTGACTGCTAAGCATTTCTTCATTATTTTCTTTGCCTCTTTCACAGCAAATTTCGATTTACCATTAGATTGGCTATAGTGTGAACTGGAGACTTCGTGTTTAAACCGCCATTTTTCGGCAAACTCCGCAAACTGTTGTGCTGAAAACTGTGGATCACCATCTGATCTCACACACTCTGGAATGCCGTATCTTGCGAACTGGGCTATAAATCTGCCAGTTATCTTCTCGGCTGATGTAGCATCTAACTTCTCAATTTAAAAAAGTCGCTGAAGCAGATATTACCTGTCTGCATGCAAGAATAGATCAACCGCTACGTATTACCAAGGTCGCTTGGGGACTAAGCGGCAAACCATGGGTTCCTTTGGCTGTCGAGTCCCATACTGCTTGCAGACCGTACAGGTTGAAACAAAGTCCTTGATATGACTAGTCATACCTGGCCAGTATACGGTATCCTTAGCGCGTCTCGTACAACTGCGCACACCGAGGTGCGAACGATGTATTTATTGCATAGTGACTTTCCTGGCAGCTCGGGGAGTTACCAAACGTTTTCCACCGAACAAGACCGTTTTCTGTGGTTATCTCGTCCAGGACCTTGAAATAAGGACGCATTAATTCACTCACTTGTCGTGCGTTGTCCGGCCAGCCGTTTCTGACTTGCTCTTCGAGCTTCTCTTCATCATCGGCAAACGTCTGCCTTACTCATGGTAACCGCGAGTCTGATTCCGCGAGCGTTAGGTGTACTTGTTCATATCCGGTGCAGTTTTCTTCTTCCGTTGCCAATGGGGATCGCGATAGTGTATCCGCCAGTACCATGTTCTTGCCTGGGGTATATCTGATCTCGAAATTGTACTTCTGTAAGCGTATCAACATTGCCTGCGGACAGCGTGGCACCTTGTCCAGAGGCGTTTTTACGATAGTTGTCAATGGTTTATGGCCGGTCTGGACGATAATTTTCCCCCCAAATGTGTAATTGTTGAATTTTCCCATAGCAAAGACTACCGTCAGCAGTTTTTTAATCGATTTATGTTTATCGGGTCTCGGCACTACTCATGGTTCGACTTCGGAAATCAATCGGCTGTCCGTTCTACATCAGAACTGCTCCAATCTTATTTTGGCTGCTGTCACATTGTATCACTAACGGCAGACGTGAATCATAGTAACGTAACACATAGTAACGTAACGTGACGATTAGTTGTCTGATATGTTTCTACGCTCGCTCCTGTTCATCTCCCCACACCCATGGCGTATCCTTGTAGGTCAGTAGCCTGATGGACTCCATGACTTGCGCTAGACAGAGCAGAAATTGACTCAAGCAGTTAGTCATTCGATTGAAACGAGCAATACCTTTCACATCGGTTGTGTGTGCCATATTCACCATTGCACAGGTTTCTGTTGGATCAGGCTTGATTCGTTTTCTGAATAAAACATGCCGACGGAAAGTAGCTTCGTTGGTGCAATATTCAATTTTCTCTTTGTTTGAGCTTGATGCCAACCCGTTGACATCTAGCGAGAAAGAGCTAGATTTTTGTCGTGTTCGGGTTTGGTACGACCGTGGATCGAAACACCGTCAGTTATGCACTTGACACCAGGTAGGTTCTCGATTGCTTGGATTAGTCGTTTGTGGGATATTTCCGTGGAGACTTTCAATCCGAACGGTAGACGAAGCCAACGGAAAGGACCAAAAGGTGTCCGGAATGTCGTTAAACTGGACTGTTCGTCCAGTTTTACATGCCGGAAAGTAGAGGATAAATCCACCCTCGTGAAAAAACATGCGCCGGTCAGCTGAGGAAGGAACGTCTTTCAATAAGGGGAGTGGAAAATACTCCCTTAATGCTGCGTTTAATGATTTTGGGTCGATGCGAATTCCCATTTTGCCGGACTTCTTGCTGGCTGTAGCAACCTGACTAACCCAGTCGGTTGGTTCGTCTACTTGTTACATTACTCCCAGATCTGTCAACCGTGTTAGTTCCTTTTCAAATGTCTCTTTTACAGTAAGTTGCAAACGACGAATGGGTAGCACGACTGGTTTCCCACCTGAATCGATGCTCAATTTACGGACTTTTGGGAGGGTTCCCAAAATACCATCAAAAACACTGGAATTTTTTAGACACATGTTGGTCAATGGCGAGATTACCAATTCCAGCGCTTCGATTGCTTCAACTCCGAGGAGGGGTGGAAAGTTTTCTTTGACCACAAACAAAACTTGTCCCATACGTTTGTCATTATTCGGGTTGCGTAGGATTGCTGTAAATTTCCCCGTGGGCCTCACCGTTGTTCCATTTCGCATTTGAAGCACGAGGTTCGTATTCGTCAGTGGTTCGTTTGGGACGCAGGACCGAGGGACGAAGTTGTCACCTGCACCTGAGTCCTCCTAGAACTTTAGTGTTATTCCATTCAACTCAATTTCGGCAGATCGTATACTCTGGTGGGGTTCGTTCACTCCAGTCGCACACACTGAGTACCTTCTAGGTTGGGTTGTCTTTGCCGAACTTGGACCACTCTTGCAGCAAACGGAGAAATGATTGGTTTTGTCGCACTTTGTGCAAATTTTTCGCCATGCTGGGCACTGTTCTTTCCTGAAACCATGGGTTCTTTCGCAGAAAGTGCAGCCTGCTAGAGGGTTTCTCGGTTCTTTGGTCATCATACGACTGATATCTTTTGTCGAGTGAATTTTGAGGGCTTCTGCCTTTCTGTCGGCTGCCTCTTCACTTCGACACATGTCAGTGCATTGTTTAAGCGTTAACTGAGGATCCCTCAGCATTCTCTTTGTCAAATTGCCGTTTCTCATTCCGATAATTAACCTCTCTTTGATCAGTTTGTCATGCATGCAGTTACGGAAACCGCTGGTTGCGGCCATGGACCTCAGAGCTTAAACAAATTTATCTATGGATTCTCCCGGTTCTTGAACGCGGCGATTAAATTTATACCTCTCAAGAGTGTCGTTCGTACATCTCAAACAATTATGTTCTAATTTGTTCGTCACGTTTTCCAAGTCTTCTGGGTCTTCGTCTGCTTCATACGGAAATGTATTAATGCAGAGGCCGGCGTGCTTTCCGATGACATGTCGAAACATCGCCATTTGAAACTCCTCGGCTGACGATAGTCGAACTAGCGTGGGGAAATCTTGAAATTCCAACTTCCACATTTTCCATCTTTCTGGAAGTGCTTCATCCTCATTCATGTTCAGTTGAGCCGGTGGTCGGAGATTCAGTCCTGCCATTGGGCTCACAAATCCAATCCGCGTTCTTCATCTCTGTCACCTTGAAGAACAAGTCAGGTTCAGAGCAAGGTGTTTATTCACTATACCACACACAACGTCTCATCTAGTCTGTTATGGACATTGTACATATAGGTCAATGTCAGACAACCTGATTGGCCAGTGCAAATATGGCGTACATGATTAGCTGCACTCCACCACAGTAAGTGGTTTGACAGATTTACGATCTTTAAATGAGACCCAGCTGTGACGAATCTGGGCTTTGGCTGGATTCGAACCAGCGACAGAAAAACCATACCCATTCCATAAGAGACAGTGGGACTAGTGGGTAACAAAATCAAAATGTTAAATTTCCAAATTCCTGGCGCGGCTTTGTGACTCAGCTGGTAGAACGTTTGCCGTTTTTAAGCACGATGTTTCTGTCGCTGGTTCGAATCTAGCCGAAGTCCTAATTGTTCACAATTGGATTTCATCTAAAAATAATAGTTGTCATTTGTATTTTCATCTGCCTATTCCATATGCTTTGGTGCTATGTCTTTGTTTACAAATGCGCGCTAGGTACATGTGCGGATACGATAAGCCACAAGTTTTATCATTTTTTCTGATCTATTGATACCCCAACAATATGCAGACGAGTATGAAAGAATTCTGTCTCATATCGCCCGTACACCTGCTAGTTCACATCGCTACAGATCCAATCCAACAACCTTATTAATAATGCGAGATTTCTACTGTTAACTTTCAACCACGCATGCACACGCTAATAGTGACAACAAAAAGCAACGAATGAGTAATCGGCCAATAGGTGCCGTGATTGTTTCGCGCATCAGGTATGCATATCCGGTACACATCGCGATTTACGATAAATTTTGAACACTAGACGTTTATTGTATATGCTGATTTGCTCCCATAAATTACTCCCACCATGTAAATCTTTGATTTTATGCATATTTTCAGGAAGTACTCTTGAACCTGTACCGATGTGCGAGTCACATTAGATGTGTCATAGGCGGGAGGTAACTTACTAACTGGACATTAATTTGAGAAATACTAACCTATAGTCAAAATTGAAACAAAAATCAGTATAAATATAGAATGTTTGTAATAAGACGGAAGCAGTTTCTTTGCGTTACATTCTTTAAGAAGATGTGCAGTCTTAATAATTTACTCCGAAAAAAATATGGCCAGTGTAATCCTAACTTATAGGCTGCAACTGAACAAACTTGGCATAGATGCCTGTGATGTAAACAAAGGGCTGCCTTTTTGTCCAAATTAGAGTCCTCATTGTACAAATTGTTTCCTTGCGTCTCGACTACTAGGTTGCCATACTCTGGTGTTTCATCATGAAATTAGTGAAACAACTTCACACCATGCGGTAAATCTGTTTCTGCTTTTTGAATTTTTCTCCACTTGAACATCTATCTTGATTAGCTGAAATCTACAGTAGTGTGATCATCCTAAATAGGGGGAAACTTGATTATAAGGTTAGGTTAGTGGGTTTGTATTGAAGATCTTTGGCAGCGCCCCTACATCATGTTTCATTGTGTATTAGTAATATAGAGCTCAGAGTATCGATAGGTAAATAGTATGTTGCATATTGATACATACATTTTGTCCTCTACCTAACATAAAATTGAAGTTAAATGACAATGCGTTACATTCGTGAAAATTAGTGGATTTCCGTTTGTAGTTGGACACATCACCCAATCGTGTTCTGCTCAATTGACTAGTGATCAAGAGATCGGGGACATGGTATCACTGTATTGGACAGTGGTGACGCATTTGTCAGTACACTGTGACTGCTTCCGTAGCTGGTTAAACGGTGTTTCATGCACGGCATACGCGGTTAGTTTAACCTCGCATATGAACTGACCTGGTGAGCCTTCTCTCGTAAACGCGATTCAATTACATCCGTTTCTGGACGCATCCAGTTAACACACGGTTTAAATTTGACCGTTGATTATCATATTTTCCAACCTGTTTCGTTCGTGCAAATTAGGATGTCTCAATTTCTGATAGGCCCTCTGGTCTGCGCTTAACTACTAACAAAGGTTCGGGAGCGGTCACTCATGAAACTGGTCAACTTGCACATAGAAAGAAGTAAACTAATGATAAAGTTGATAACTGTGCGGAGTTCCGAATGTGTTAACCAACTCATTCATCTGTTGTGTTTGATTGGGTACCACTTGCCAAATAGCAATCTGTTGGGCGCTCCCAAATGGATTTTGTAAATGTCAAGTATGCTAGGTTATGTTTTTGGCAAGTGTGAACTGCACATAATTCGCTAATTCTTGATTTCAAGGATTGGGAGTGAGATGAATCTCCGCGGATTCTAGAGGACGTTTCGCAACATTAGTTCGATGTCTCACTAGGTAGTTTGCCGTTCTTGCACACACTTGTGTGGATCATCACTTGATTCTGTAAGTTATAGATCTTGGGAAAACGGTTTGAGCGTTTTCCTGGCACGCTTCAGTTGCACTTGACTAGTCAGTAGTTTAAAAAGGGAACTGTACATGTGGCCAACAGGATGTTAGTCGTGTGGTGGATTATCAAACCGAATATGTGATTATTTCAACACTCTGCGGAGCACCTCAACATGGGAGAGAGGTTAGTCCGAAAGCCCACAGCGAGCGGATCGGGGACAGCATGGGCGACCGGATGAGTCATCGCTCAGCTGGGTCGGACATAGCAGGTAGGCACTTTTACCATGTGGGACTTCCACTTAAATTAACACGATCTGTTTTGTAGAATGTTGTGTCACATAAGCTTCTTCATCGCGTCAGGGGAAACGTAGCTAGACGTGGATAAATATTTTCCTCGTGTTTCCGAAGGGTACCATTGATATTCGAGGTATTGAGGGCTGTTTTTCAAAACTTCCAATCCAGATACTATTCATTGCACAGTAAGTCACACAAAAAACGGGACAGCTCAGAAGTATCAGAAACTTCGCACTTGCTACCGACGTCAACCATAATAAGGTGTGATGGGTAGAGTTTCAAGTGTAATGTATTGCGTGTCATAACCTAACACCTGATCACCCGCCAGGTATTTTTTTAAAGAGCGCTTAATAACATCGGTTATTATAATATAATGAAATAGGTGTGATTTACAATCATGCGGCGGTAAAATAACATTTGTTCCGGCCGTGACAAGTTCCGTTGTCCACATCCGTCGGAAAAGCAGGTATCTTATGATCAGCGTAACATGGAGTTATTATAAGTTGGCAGCTTCTATCACCTATCCGAGTAGTCAGTATCAACTGTGCTGATCGAACAGTATGCAAGTCGGAAAAAGCACTACAAATAAACCTCCAGATTTCGTGGACAGGAAAGTGATACTATTTGACATATGCCAATTGTTCAAGGTATTCCTAACTTGTCTGCTTCTTTGGTAACAAGGAGACCTGTATATTACATTCAGTTTGACGGTCAGGGTTATGAATTTCATCATCGAAATCTTCCCTTTGATTAGCGTGGGCATCACAGCTTTCTTGGTATGCTTGACGACTGATGTCAGTCCACATATATGATCCACCGTGTCTACTCGAAACGGCAAATGGAAGTATGCTTTTTTACATGGTATGGTTATGATAACGTGTATGGGATTATTAGGATTGTCATATTTGTTTAGAGTTAGCAGCTAAGTTGTCACTTATTTTGGCCGGTTAACTTAGACTCGATGGATACCGTAAATCAATATAAGTGTCGGGAGCCCTCTCAGAAAAAGTGCAGATTGTCCATTATATAAACGAGTCCCTTGTGCAAGTTATTCTTCTTGTTCGCCTCATTCTGTTGAATGATGTACGTACTATTCGGTGGTTGTAGGTAACATGCAAACCTCCTGAATGGTTGTGCTAGACGGACAAGCATGCGTACTATATTAACCTCTAGATATCCAGCCACCCATCATTCTAGTCAGAGTGGCTTCCAGAAAAGCTGTCTGTAAATCCATCCCAGTAGTAGAAATAAATCTGTTGTTTACGTATAAAGAATGTGACTTGGCGTACAAGTTAAACGTTTCACTCTTAGCTGTTGGAAATGGAAAAGTGTTTTCTTCTGTGAAACAGAATCCGGCGTATTTCGTTAAATACCTACTAATCTGATTATCCATGAAACGCTCCCCAAAGCCTTGTTGTGAGCTTCTGTGCAATGCACAGTTTCACGTATACTCACATGAATGCATATGCCAGCCGTATGTCAAATCAACTGTGCAGAGATTGGTCCTTCGCTAACTATTCGCAGATCCATAAGGATAAGCGTGGTTCAACATTAAGCAACTCTGCGGAACTGAGACGTTTTGATGAATCACGCGTGTTTTCATGAGTTAGATTACAAGTTAGACTGTTCTTAGTTTATGACAGCAAAAATGTTGAGAAGTGAATAATTCAAAACAACCACGAGGGTGTGACTGGTTGGACGGTTTTCAATCATAATAAAAACATTTATTCCCATAGAATAACAGTTCGACGAGAAAAGAAGAGATTTGCTTACAAAAAGGGAACTTTTGGTCGACTGAGTAGAAATGAATGTGGATAAACTTTAGCTTTTCGAACTTTTACACGTGCCTCACGCTAACAGCCTTCTTTACTAGAATTCTTATTTCTGTATCTGTTATTTTTGAAGAATTAATGTTGATTTTGCGAGATCGTTTGAATTGGTGTGAAAAATTTGGTCATTTCACGAGCGCTGCTGTTTACAGGATTTTGGATTGGATTCAGTTAACCGAAACTTCACAACAACTGACACTTTGGACAGGTTGTTTACTCCTTTGCTGCTTGGTGTTCTTTCTGTTTACCTTTCATCTCTAACTGTCAACACATAGAGCGTGCTTATTTTGGTTGTATTTATCAACGGGAAATTTGAGCAGTTTTAACAGACTGCATCGTAAATACGTGACACAATCAGGAAAGCGGAACTTGCTCAATTTAGCCATTTTCCACATAATTAACGGTCGAGAGGTTCTGCAGTACTTAGGAGTTGCTGCGGTTTTCGAACACATCATTTTCCAAACAACCAGGGATGCGTGACTGAGTTTAGCATATAATGGAATTGCTACTGTATAAATATGTACCCAAATGTTCACAAAGTTGAATGCATATACAAATATGTGTTTCGGAAATGACAAGACGAACAATGTTTTCGCCAGGTGATAGATTAACTCAGGCGATACTCACAAATGATTGAACATTTGAATCTGTTGGTTCTATCGTGTTTACGTGAAGCGTTCGAAGGTTTATCTACACAGCGATGCGTTAACTAAGGAAGCAATAACTGTATCCTGATGTGATCTTCTTAAACTGTATTGCGTCTTTCTCGCAACTATCCAACACAGTTCTAATGACGATGTCTTGCTTGTTCTGTCTATCTTCCGCAGTTGACTTGAATAGTCTGTCGGAATAAAATTTTCCATGTCTTATCTAGCGTTTAAGATAGAAAACTGCTGATGTTTGCGCGGCCTCAGGTCTGGAGAGCAGGCTGGGCTGAAAAATTTCTGGAATCTCCCTGGCACACTCAGATCGTGCGATATGAGGTATCATTCTGAAGACTCAGCGTTCTTTTTCATTGGTTCACTCCTATGGCCGTCAAAACACGTGAACATTGTAACAACTAACCCCGCATCCTGAAAATAACCAAAAAGTGGTGCACATTACCTTATTGACACCAGCCCGATTTTTAAACCTCTTCGGTTGCTGAGATTCACCGGGCTTTCAGCGATTTGATTAATCCTTTGTCTCGAGGTAGTACGATTAATTCATCTCTCATTTTCAATAATTAACTACCGTTTGGAGTCATCTATGTCTATCTGTATCTGTTTGACATTTTCTTTTGCGTAGCCGAGGCGAATATGCTTCATCTCGGGTGTTAACAATCTCGATGTCGAACATGCACATACCTCATAAGTGATACAATCCGCCCTAGACAAAACAATGCGTGGAATGTTCGTAATTTTGGGCACATTCAATTATCGATTTTCCACGCGATTGATAGCTTCAACAAAGATTGTCCCCACGGATGGTAGGTACCTGGGTCTATCTCAGTATGCAACCTTCCCCTGTCAAACAGACTAGAGAACGTGAAGTACAATACTACATGTATGTCCTCGCCATGCGATGATGGATTTTCTAAGACGCTTTTTCTCCAGCATTAGAAGTTCATTGGTGGCACCAAGATTTAGTTTAGAATTTCACCCAGTCATAAGCAACGACTCTAAAACGAGAGGAAAAAACAGAGTAATCTTATGGAAGCAACAACAGACTTCACAGTTTGGAGAAATAATGCACTATGAGGGGAACGGAATGTTTGGAAACTACTGAATTCTGGGATCAAGTGGATAATAGCAATAACAGTAAACTCGATACATCATACAAATCGCAAGTCGACAAAGTAATGTTCGCCATTTACTTAAAAAGCACTAGAGTGAATCTCCGTATTCTTGACCTTTACCAATTACGTAGCCGAAACCTTTTAAACCCTGGTCACTTCACATGTGAACATTTTTAGCTAAGGTTGCTTTTTATTGCACCGCATGCTCAGTCTACACATACTCCAACATTAAATACGGACCTTCCATCTATGCATCCCTTCCTTACTGTCACATTGTGACTAAAGTAACCACAATAGCGAAATAACCATGTTCACGTGACTATAGTCTGATCGAATCAAACCTCTGGTGCTACTAGCAATAAGCCACTCAAAATTACGGAATATTTGGGGCATTTTGTGAAATGTTTTTAAAACTTGTGTCGCACGCTTTCTGTGAAGCTTAATCTTAGTTATGTTTTACTACAGATGTAAATGTAGTTTTCTGAGAGCGGAAATGGGGACGTTTTCGTCCATCTGTTGCTCTACTGAAGGGATGCATTTGAGTACAAATGGTTCACTGAAGTTCAGTCGCATTAGACATTCCAGAGTGGATTAGCCTCATTCATAATGAGTCAGAATGCTAGAGAAGTTAATTCAATCATTTTTAACCAAGCTGCACTCAAAACGAATGCAGAAGTCAAAAACTGTGTAGATAATACGATAAGGGACTTACGCGCAAAAACCAGATGCAATAAACACGACAGATATCACGTCAGTCAAACCAAACATATTTTACCTGCATAACCGATTAACCACTAACCAGTCATCAAAAGATGCAGCCTACTTTCAGTGATCACACCGTGGAAGAGCCACGAAGATCACTTGTTTAAAACGACTGCTAATTAAAGCCTTTCTCACGAATACAGAAAGCATGTAGGAGAATTTCTATAGTCCTGCTGGTTATCGATGAAAGAGATACGTAAATGTACTTAAACAAATCGAAAAGCTTCAAGAGATTCGAACGCGCTCATCAACTCGCTTCCAAACAGTGCAGCGTGAGTATTCTGGTTTCAAGGTCAAAACCTGCCAGCGGGTATCTAGCTTTCTGTAAGGTTAACGGAACAGCACAGATAGACCACCCGGTCAAATGTGTGAACGCATCATGGGGCGACAACTCAATATTCAGGTAAAAAAGCAAGCTTACTTTAGTAGACAAAGACGGACACTCGTGAGGGATTCACCGATCAACGGTTATTGGACGCAACCCAGGACAATTACTCCCATCAAACGAAATCCATTTTACAGCGCCAGATGAACCAGTCATAAAGGAGATAACCATCTCAAACGATCTTATTGGTTGTATCATTGGACATGGATGAACTACAGTAGGTCAAATCTGAAAAATTTCAAAAGCTGGAATAAAAATGTCAAACTGTGAGAACGGTTCAAAAGAAAGAAAAATTTCCCCATCTGGAACATTGACAGCCGTCAATTTAACATACTTCTTGACTAGTAACGGGTAAAATGGTTTTAGTCTTCAGATCGAAGTTTGATCCACTGAAGCAACTTTAATCTTACTCACAGCTGATCCTGAACTGCTATAAACACTTACTAGGAATGTAGTTTGTAGAACCGATTTCTTCATTCTTAAAGTGCATTATTTGTCTGTTGATTTTATTACAACCGAATCCCGTCAAACACTAGCGCGAAAAATTGATACGAACAAACAAATAACGCGAACTGAAATCGCCTTCTAATAGGTTCGGAACCCTGAGCAAAACGAACCACTGAAAACACTGATAAGGTAGGCTTCGGATAGACAGTATGGATTACGGTTAGGGATATGTAATAAGTATAAGCGGAAAACAGTGTCAGGTTTGGATCTAGTGCAGTTTTCCGAGATGAGGTTGCCATAGTCTATCTGAAGTATAAACTGTTGTAAAATGTGGCTTGAAGTTGAACTCTGTGACTGTGATCACCGGCTAAGCAGTTTACTACCTCTCTTGACCCATTTTATTTGACGGCCAGCCAGAAAGTTATCGATAAAGATAGTGAACAAATAAGGCACGTTGATTTTTTTCTAATTTGTATACTGGTAGGCAGTGTTTGATGACCTGTCTTCATTACTACAAATCTGTTGAACGTATGTTCTTACTTATGTGTTGGATACAAGTCCAAAGCACTGGACACGTTGGTTTAACAATATTCATAATAATTTAGTGGTTTGTGTGATGCTGAGGAAAATGCGCATGCGTACTCTTTGCATCGCTGCATGTTATACATTTGTTCTCTTCTCATCTACTCGTCTGTTCGTTTTTACCAAATATAAACCGATGGTCCTGATGACATTGTGACACTCCAACAAACCTGAGTTTCAGTGTTACGATAGCCTTAATGACCGGAAGCCGATACACCAACTTGCCACTTCGCACAAAACTCGAGATTGACGACAACGGTGCTCTGAGTGCACAAACATTTACCAATGGCAATAGTCCTGGGAATAACGACAATGAGGTTCTCGGTTCTTCTGACCACCTGACGAGTAATGGCAAATCGTTCGGGTATGACGAGGAAAGCATTAACAAACAAATGTCAAAGGATTTAACAACAAAGTCAACTGACAACTTTCCTCGCAGAAAACGTGACTTGCATGCCGGTGGAAGCTTCATACAGGTTATGAAATCCAAAGTGCATCGTTCTAAATACGCACTCTACTAAGGAGTATTGAACGCATCATTTTCGCATGCCTTTGTTGATTATGTGACAGCTTGATGAAAAAAGGTATGTGACAGAATGCACAGCCAATATGTATTGGAGAACTGTTTTTACCTAATGGCATCTGGCGCATCCCTTCAGCACTAAGAGAAACTTTATGTACGACTATATTTGTAAATTGCACACCAAAAAGGTGCTCACCTCCATAATCTAAAGGCTTCTGTTAAGATAATAGTTTTCCATATCGAAATGTTATACTTCAAACCTGTCATTCGGCTCTAGTCCAAGTTTTCTAAAAGGGACCGATTTCAAAACGACGGCTTCGTCTTTTATGTGATACTCAGAATTAGGAACTTTGAATGATCCTGGGAACTGTACACGGATTCAAATCTCCCACTTAAGAAATAGGGGGAAAACCCTCGAGTGGTTACAGTAAGCAATTGTTGTTCAAGGAAGAAGAACATAAATTTATAAAGATATAAATGTTAAAAACATCAGTCTACAATTGACTGATAACAATGGTATATGCAACATTACAAGCAGTAATCTCTCCCTTCAAATAAAGTACGAAGAACTTGGCAAATAACGACAGATGTAACATTGAAGATGTCTGACCATTCCTGTTGTCGCACCCTAAAACGCCTTTGGATTGGTCCGTTGCTAAGTTGTCTTTTGTGTCTGAGTTTGGATAGGTGGTGATTCGAACTGGTTTTCATCACAATCTGGCGATACTTAAATAGGTGCACTCTTGATTACGTGATGTTGGCAAGGGTTGTTAATCAAAAATTTCACAGTATATGATCATTACCATTTTTTAAGTATCACCGAATTAGAGTTAATTTGTTAGTTGTGCTGGGGGCAAATGCTCACAAACTGTTGTTTTTGCAAAACAACAATCCGTATATTCCCAAGCAAGAAGAACCATGTGAAAACTTAAGTCATGGCAGTAGATATACTCATCCACCATTCAGACCCCACTCAGTCCGTGAGTGCTAAGAACACAAACATTAGGCTTCTAAATATATACCTTCATAATACATCATCACTGCAATCACCGTGATGGGGAATTGTGTCCTTTGCGACAAACCGCATAGATGTAATGTGCGGTCGAAAGCAGCAAGCGTGCACGGATCGAATTTGAATATTGCGACAGAGCATGCTGCTGTGTTGTCGGCACTGTTTTAGTTTTCGTTTGTGTAAGTCTTGCACAAGACTCACTGGGCCTTTGGCTCATGCTGGTTCTTGGTGTTTCCTTTTTACCGGACTGTTGTTTGTACTTCTTACTTCGGAAGATCGCTGTCCCACGATGACTCTACGTTGCCACAAAATTGGTTCGCTAGTGTGACGGACAGTCAGAATGGAAACTGCCGGATTGTATGCTACACAGCAGAAAAATAGATTTTTTTGTGCATTTTTCTAGTTACATTTAGGAACTTTGCGTGCAAAGAATTGACTGGCTCTTTTGACTGGTTCTAAAAATGAACGAATGCATGATATCGGGCAAATTGTGATTGAGGATCAATCCACCGTGAATTCGATGCAAACTTTCATGGACAATCTGGGGATTCTTGATTTTTCATTCAATCTGTTGCCTATTATTCGTGAATTGCTGATGTTTGCTATCGGAACTACATGTATTTTTTAATATTTTCGGTCAGAAAAATCGTTTGTGGCTCTAGACTTGCGCCTAGATTGTACGCAATCACTTATAGACACACACCGTATTTGTGGATTACGTAAAACATTATTTAGTCAGATTTCACTTGTACTTTGAATTACACTTGCTTCTTACGAACTCATCACTTGTTTGTTTCATGCGAGTTGTAAAAATTTATGAAACTTGCGATTCGGTTATGTCGCAAAGATTTTCCGTTGTGTTTCTCAGTTCAGCAAATATGAATTCACTCAACAGCGGACTCCATCGCATATACAATATAGGGTGGTAACCTCTACGGTGAAAACATAACAGTGCAAACCACCATGTTGGATGATTCGTCGTCAGTTTGTAGCAAGTATATACGTTCAACAAATCACAAGGTATATTGAATGAGATGTTCAAAACTTAACTACATCCTTTGTAGGTGTCAATCATCACATTAAACAACTTGAGCATAAAGCAGTTTAATAAACCCAGTTACAGGAATCGTTTGGTATTAACTGGGTAGATTTTTGCTCACAAGTGCCTAGCTCAAACACACCGAAGCACCAACTTCATTATGTGACCGTGGTGATCATTCACGTTTTAACTAGTTTTGAGTTTATCTCCACTTTCAAACGCACACTAATGATGTCAATCCGTCTGTTGATGAAAGGTTTGCATGCTAAATGCCAATCCTGAATTATGTGTCATCCATACGGAAAGATTGTCTGGGGTCAACCTACTACTCTGCTCTTTCCAGATATGTTACGGTTATGTATTTGATCGATTCGATTACTCCGGTCCAGAGTCAGGTTATGCAGTGGGTTTTTATTCTTCCTGACAGACGTTGAGCCGTCTTACAAACGTATTCTGCCATACAAAAATGGAAGGTTGCACCTGTGCGTTAGATGGACTGGGACAGAATGTTCGTCTTTTAAGTTCAAAATCACAGGAATCAATCTCATTACTAGGCTGCTTAACGTTGCTTCCATGAACGGGTGTATGAGAGTCTGAGAATACATACGACTGACTCTCTGTGCCTCGATGTCATCTTGGAAAACTGGTCTCTTCACTGTGGTGACAAAGAGGTGTGGTTGTGTTCAACCCTATTCTACTGGTGAATAGTGACGAGTTGTAGTTGATATAGACTGAATATCAGTCGTAAGCAAAAGTAAGTGTGATTGCCCGTGATTTCTGTACGGGATAGGAGGGGTTACTCACTTTTGGTGATTGTGCACCCGCTGCTATGTGGACATCTGTCTGTAGTCTTGAACTTGTGTCACCAGCTTTTCATTCCACACCATCATGCTGTCGAGGGTTTTAAACTTCGGTTGAGGTTGTCACTTGAGTAGTGCGTAGATTTTGTCGCAACTCCCACATTTTGAGGAAATTTCCATGATCTCACTTTGAAGTGGGCAGACTTGGATTCAGGTTCCAATCCAAGTTGCGCCTGTCGGTGGTGCGTACCCTGTCTTGTTTGTAGAGAGGAGGTGTTGACCAGTATACAAGCCGGATCTCACCAGATGTGGCACAGGAACAATGTTGAAAGGTCCATCTATAATCTTTTAGGATCAAGTTTCTGGACGTCCTCTCATCTCATAAGTTGGCAACAACTGTTCTGTCAACGCCATATTATCCATGTTGTTCTTCCGTAGTGCAGGAACACAACTACAAGAGACATATAAACCGTAATGTTGGAATACTTCAAAGGAAACGATCCAAAATTGTTAACAGTTAGTGAAATAAAAGTGAAAAACGACCGACCAACTTACTCTCCACTTGATTCAGGAGTGCCATCTTGTTTATGAATTATGAACATTGAATAGATCAGTCGACAGTATCAGGCCCCAGATCACCCGAACTCAGGCAGTACTCGTAAACATGCTCATTAGAGCTACTGTTCTGTATATGGCATACCAAATGGAACTGTTCACAAAGTTCTCGCCACCGTTGGTGAGTGTAAGCTACACTAATAAGTGAACAAATAAAACGTAAAAAAAGGAATCTGAAAACCAACAGTTTTGAACTCCGGTCTGATATTCTATGAAGCTAGTAATATATCACGCTCACCAGTACTCAACAATAATCATGCTTGCTGGAGGCAAGTTTCATTGATAATCTACCTTACGTTCGAGTTCCTTGGAAATCCACAGCCTACAATAATTGAAAACATTTTATGAGTATGTAGCTCAAGATAATGAAATTTACAATAGTTCTTTATGAACAGCAATGTTTGGTTTCAGACATTTAGCTATTCATCAAGACGAATTCACATTTTGCCTAGGAAATTTGAAATGATGTGGATCACAAACAACAACAAAATCCCGGAAATGTCTAAGTAATGTACCAACCTGAAGGACATCTGTACCGTTCTCTATAATGCTCAAAATTTCAGAGTTAAGTAATGAATTCACCTAGTTTCCCAAACATATTTTCTATTCTCCCTGTATGTTTCAGTATGGTCAGATGTAATCGTAATGTCTGAAAAATTGGGTTGCGTGTTCATGTATATGAAGTTGCCTCTCCGTACACTGATAATCTGCCATAAAGATGACAGTGACGGCCGCTTATCTAATCTATAAAGGAGCCGTCAACTCAAGTCGCACGACGAGTTTTATTGTGGGATTTTCATGACGTTAATTTGGTTTGCATTACAGTCAGTTTTATGGGACCAAATCGTCAGTTATTTTAAAATATTATTTAGATTGCTAAGTATTAATATTTTAAGTAAGTTACTGGGAAAAAGACTGTTCAGTTAACGAAACCTTTAATATCCATACTAGTATATATATATATATACGAAATATGAGGGAGGACGAAAGATTTGAGGCCGGATTGTTAGGGCGAGAAACTTGTGTTGTTGGAGAACCTGATGGAGATATTTGGCCTCCCTAAGCCCGAGTCCGTAACAACGACCACCAACACGCAAAGCCCGCCACTTGAGCTGTTTCCTAGAAGGTGGGCTGCTCGAATACGACGGCCAATGAAGTCTCTGCAAGTTAACCGCCGACTTCCGTCGTATGACCAACATCCTCAAAGGGAAGGTGTTTTGGTCAGGGTAAACTTGACCCTAAAAACATGATTCTGCTGTCAGAAATCAGATACCTCAAGCTGCTACTGAGATACGCATCGGCGTGGGATTAAAGTATTTATTCGCGCGCTTACCTCGTCACAAGTTCAATGATTTATAAGTACCGACCAGTTTCTCATGCAAAAGTCACAAAGCGTCTGGTGACCAAATACATTGCTTGTCCGGATTTTGCTCTGTCCGTGTCATCATTGGTTCTCGTCATTCGCAGTTTGGGGAGTCAATCGTTATTCGTTAATCGTTGTTCGTATCAGCTATTCGTGTTAGTGCTCAGTAGGATTCAGTTATAACACTGATTTTTAGCATAAACCGTCAACACGCTGATTAGCAAAACAATGAACGTCTGCCTATCATAGATTGTAAATGAATCTTGCTCACTAGACATAACGGTATGATATAGTATATTTTAAAGTAAACTACCAGATGTGTACACATGAATAAGTTACCGCAAGCCTGTGTGTTTACTATAACTAGTTCCCATTTCTTCTCAAGACGTCATAAGCGGGCTGGCCTATTTGGTTTGCTTTACGCCCCTCAGGTAAACTATGATTCTAGCAGACAAATATCATAGAGTTAGTGTAAGCGGTGAATAGTACGAGAACAAAGAAATGAACTCACACTGTGACGGTACCCGCGTGTTTGCGTCAAAAGGTCTTCCTGATATACTATGTGAACTGAAGGTTTGATTACATTTGAGTTAATGTTTACAAACTAAGAAGTTGTCTTGTATCCATATGCGCTTGATACGTACTAGCCATCAAGAGTATCAACTTCCTGTGACTTTAATGTCATGCACACTTGTTTCAGTTTATTGTTGTAAACTTATCCATTTAGATTGAGGGAACGTACAGTAACTCTGAAGCACCCTAACACAGGTCAAAAACATTCACATGTAGCGGAGTACCTTAAATACAGACTGGTATCTAGCAAAAAATAGCTACATTTTGGCACTTTTTATTGTTTAGTTACAGGCTTCCGGGGACCAAGGAAGCCGCGAAGCAGGTGACGGAAAACTAGTTCTTTCCTAGTTGGAGATACATGTCTCAACAGTGCGTCATCAGGATCGCAGTATAGAAATAATCGCAGAATCGAATAAAGTAGGGATTAAGTATGTAAATGTTGAATCCGTTCACAGAGAAAATGATGGTCCCCGTGGTTATGGGCAAACAACGTTCGACTTAATTAAACTGTAACTTGCTTTCAACCCGTTTCTGCTGACGTACACAATCCATCTCGAATTGCCAGTTCACACTGGATACAGCTGCGTTGTCTTGTAAGGCGAAGGGTTTCTGGTTCAATCCTCCATTCACACTCTCTCTACTTTATGAGTTCAAACATGGAGGACTCCGGTCATGTTGTGTTCGTTTGAGGATGTGTATCAAGAATCACTATAGACTCAATTTTGAGCTCCTTAGGCCGTATGGAATGCAAACTGACAATCTGAAATGATCTGTGTCTATCCATTTAAAGGGGTAGAAGCAAGTTTTAGTTCAACTATATATGAATTCATCTGTCGAAAGCAAAGCGAGTGGATGAGAGATTTGGCTCATAAAACGAAAAATTGCTAGTTCAATTCCCATTCCTACTATTTCTACCTGATGCGTACAGACAAAGAAGAAACCAATTGTGTAGTGTCGCTTTGGGGGTGATCATCAAAAAATACTATGGCCTCTAAGTTATTTCGATTTATATTGTGAATGAAATCTAGTTGACTAGATGTGTGAGCGGGGCCGATCGTCTGGTTTGACCTCACTGCAAGGGCAGCAATTGAAAGTAAGCAAACACCAACTGAGAATCGAGTCAGTTGACCGAATTATGCTCTTAAACGCGTTTGCAAATTAACAAGGGCAAAATAAATAGTGTAAAAATAAAAGCATAACCTACATAGATAATGTGTCGTTCAAGTGGAGAGACAGTACTGGTACAAAATTATGTTGAACAAAGTTTGAGACTACGAAGTGTATCTTACATAGCATATCAGTTTATCAGATATCTATATATTTTTCAGAGTGCAAATGACTTAATGTGCGCAGCAAGCCTGACCATGATGATATAGAGCAATGACACGTCCTAGGAGAATCTCTCTGTTATCCTTTGCTCTAACGGTATGTGCATTAAATTAATCGTTCATATGAACGTAATTCAGTATTCATAAAAAAAACAATTAAGTAATCAGATCCATTAAGGGCGCTTTTTATAAAACGATCCGAAGGGCACTGACATATTATTGGGAGATTATGCATTCTTCATTCTAATAACAGTTGAGTGTTGTAAATGATGAGATTGCCTACCAAAAATGCCCACCAAATTCTTGGAAGTTTGAACAACCAGACAGTTTTTCAAATGATTGTTTCTGTTCATAGTAAATACGCCGCAGGCTCAAATGGTTGCAAACTTTGGGTTGACCATGTGGACAATAATGAGTGCTTTAGTTGGCTTCTGTTTTAACAGCTGTTGTGTAGGACGTTAAGTGCATGATAACTGTAACTATCTTCAGAGTTCACGCATCTTGTGTATTAAATCTTAAAGTTTTTCACAACACATTTTAGAAGAGATTAATCCATTAACCGCTCTAAATTTAGACTGTTACGTAGGTCCAATTTGAAGTGTTTTTGTGTCCTCTGTGAACACAGAACACAACACACACCTTGATAACACTGTCACTTATTGATACCGGCTAGATAGCGCTATTAGTTTAGGTGACTTGTTCAGGTGGAAGCATCTCTCCAGAAGTGTAACTTCACATTTGGAATATATTAGAAGTGCACACTGGATTATAGCCTACGTTATCTTAAGCATATAGCTAGTGCAAAAGGTATAGACTGTATTTCACTAAATGCATCAATTGAGAAAAGAATCCAAAATTTCACGGTTGATTGCCATGTTTGCCTGTCAGGCGACCAGGCTTGAGAAGCCAAGTCTAAATGGATCCGTTTGCAGGAAGCCTGGATGGCTTTTCTTGAAGACGCAGTGAAAGGGGGATTACTTTTGAACTCCCACTTCCCTCATCAGAGCGGTTGCCAAAATCATTTTACGAGTAGCAATAACATCAAGTCTAGTAGCTTCTGCCTAATGAATGCACTGTCATTAATCTTCGGGGGTTGTTCTCATATCACGAAGATGTCTAGTGTAAGCTACAGACACAAATTAGTCAGCCATTGCCATGTCTTCATCGTTTGCATTAATGAGATTAGTGCAGCTGGGAAGACATCGGCCAACAAACCATTATACACTGAGTAGTAGAAGATTTGGTTAATTTCAAGTTGAACATCACCCACAATTATCCGCAGGTGTCGCATTCTTGTAGACTTTCCAGTCAGCCCTTTTCGAAAGGAAGCATTAGACTCGAGTTTCGCTCTCATTAGAGCTCGTCAGTAATACATATCCTTATCACGACCTGAACTAGAACCACGACTACACTTTTCATGAAGCATCCGTGTTTACCACTGCGTCATTGACCTCACATTAGGCATGATCGAATTATCATATGCGAACGCGTGGCTAGAGTTCTAGTCCCGGCAGTGGCAAGGATGTGCACTACTGACGAGCTCTACTGTGATCGAAACTCGAGTCTAATGCTTCTTTTCGAAAGGGGCTGACTGGAAAGTCTACGAGAATGCGACAACTGCGAATAATTGTCGGTGATGTTTAGTCTATCTGAAAAACAGTATATACTTTGAATATGCCCGGCTTAGTTATGAGGAGAATCACGTAAAAAACAAACTAGTTTTCGGTGTTTCATCATCAGGCTAAATACAACACATTTATATGGGTTCGATGGGGGTGGTAAATAACATATCACTGAAACGAGAGATGTCATTCATCAGTTTCTGTCTGGTTTCAGTCATGAGTCTTAGTTACGCAACATTGATCACGGAAGTCGAACGAAATCTGCGAGAAATGCGTCAAATCTATGCAGTTATTCTATGCTGGGTTTGCGTACACGACCGTAGAAGGTTCAACGTTCTGACTGGCAGATTTTGGGCGCACGGTGGTGGTGAGTGTAGGCGAATTGCAAGGACCTCGGTACTTGACAGTATACGACATTTGACCTGTTTCGATTGTATCTCACATATTCGGTAGACTGGTTTGAACGAATCGGTCTGATTGATCAGGTGGTTTGACTCGATCAAATGTGTAGCGACCGCAGACGAACCGGGTCTTATCAATCCTTGCGTTGGCCACACCGATTGCTTTCGGATAATCATATGCTTGTAAAACGGCCCATTTATCCAACAGCATGCGTATAAAATAGTTGCAACTAACATGCGTGTTCGCGCTAATTATCATCTGAGCACGTACGGTTGATCACTTGCTGTACCTCATATTGGTGACTTTGATATTTCTCTCAGTAGATAGGACCAAACTGGAGTATCTAACAGCTCAGCTACATTCGCTTGTGAGTACAGTCCATGTTGATAGATGGTTTAGAGAGGAGACACAATTAGTATCATGTTAAATTCAGTCGACGGCCGCATGAGTACAACTTTTCAGTTACGTTGAAGGTAATTGGTAGATGCGGCTGCGAGTTTAGATATCATTTTTCGGTCACAGTCATTGTTATTGTCACATGGGCCAACACGGTTGATTGACAGGACGTGGATCGGGTTGTAATCTATGTTTTGCCAATGGATTGCATTATTCACAAACGGGTGAGACTGACAACTTTAGGATAAAATGATCATAATGCTGCAATAGTATTCGGAGAAGGGTGACAAAGAACAGTTTAAGATCTATTTATTTTCCATCCTCCGGATGACTACCTAACTAATTGGGAAACAGAACGTCACACATCTTCAGTCCGGATGTCTCAATCGGTAAGTTGCACTCAGGAATAGACAACCATTCAGTGCAGCCATGATCCAACTCTTTGGATTTCGAGCACTATTGTCAGAACTGCGATCAGCCAGTCAGGTGATTCGCAATGTGGATCAAAGTGATACGGTGGAATAGTGTTCATTCTACGTTTGAATTCGACTTGCTTTGTTTAATAGTTCGGTTGTCGTGGGCGGTTTTCGTGTTTTACCTTTTTTTTGTGGTCTAAGAGTAGTAAACAAGGCTAGGTGGTAATTTCCGTTGAGTGGTATTATTAATGAAATGGTTCTGTTATAGAGATCTACCCTGTAACGAACAATAGATCGGTTAATCGAAAAGCAAAACCAACAGTTTGGTAGCACAACTGGAGAGTGGCGCTGTGAAGGAATTCTGAAAGCTGTGTAATATAATTCAGCCAATTCAAGAACTTTTCGCCACTGTTCCAGAGCTGCATACTATCGATGACAACACTTAGGTGAAAGATCAAACATTTCGAAAATGAACAAGGGAAGAAGTCAACACAAGTAAGCGTAAGAAACTACCGCCCGGAAGTAGAGTTTGAATTTTGTTTCCATTCCAAATACATTGGCGTTCGGCGGACGCAAGAAACAAGTTTGAAGTCAGTTTATAAACAAATGAGAGTTTCGGAAAGCAAGACTAGTTTATAAAATAGCCTTCATCAGTACACCAAAGGTGAAAGGTGGGGTTGACGAATGGTCTGCTTTCGTTTACTCATCGTTGGACCAATTGCATATTATCTTTTATCATTCTGATCGTCAACCGAGCAGAATAAAGCGTAACTTATCATACAGCCAAGTAGAGAAATTTGAATGGGAGGATAATTACGTGTCCATCCCATCTTTCAAGGTTTCCAGGTACGTAATCTGGAACCATGACAACCTTGAGGTTCGATACAATTTTCTGTGAACTTGCAGTCGTGAATCGGTTTGCCGTACAACCCAAAAATAAGCCGACTGAATGTGCGATCCTCTATTCTGTTCACACATTCAGTCGATTCTGTGAATTAGAATACGTAACCTGTACAACCAGGGAGTACAGAAGATACATAAACGGGACAACAGGCAGCCTGGAGTTCATTTCGTGTGGAATTGGGAGGCACCTCGTTGACACGTATCACTGCGTCACACACAAACGTGCTTTTTACTCCATTTACCACGTACCCAGAGTAATTAACGTTTACATTCTGGCGATCGCCAGAGGCGTACACATAAGTGTTACGGTTGGAGCGACTATCGATTCTAACAGAGATGGATGACGTAAAGTATTGTGTAAATATTTGAATATGTACTAACAATGAACAAGAAAATAATGCTGAACCATGAAGAACAGTTGTCCAGCATACTTGTTAAGGTTAACTACATCTGAGAGCGGTTTTATCGTGTAGTGTGAACAGTTTTACCGTCAACAGCCTGGTAGCTGACACATCTCGGCTTTTCTCAACAAGAGCGACCAAGCTTCCACGGCTCACGAACACGGTACACCATAACTCAAAAGTAGACAGCCATCGAAATGTACACTAATTAGCTTACTCGTTGAAGGCACTGCTCATAGAATGTAATACGTGTAATTAGCCCTCAAAGGTTGTGACCATCATGTGCCGATAAAAAGTGGTGCCGATGAGAAAAGCCGAAACACAGTTGCTGGTAGTCTCAGTGCTTCCAATTCCACTTTTTCACTCGAAGACATGTTTTAAGTGGACTAGATGCAGTTCTTCCAAAGTTGTGGGATTCTGTTTGTTACCTACAGTCCAGAATGATGGCACAACGCTGGCCGCTTTCCCCAGAACAGATTTCTTTGGCTTGCGATCAAAGCCACTAGCGTCAGCTAGTATCAAATAACATCGAAATCTTAATCGTTTTGGTCGATGTCACCTACTGTAGCTGTAACAAACAATTTTCTATTTCAATCAGACAAATAATTTCGAAATTTATCCACTGTGCCATGCCCGATGACTGAACGCAAAGAACAACCCCGGTTAGCGTGTTTGTTGTGCTTACATTATCTGTTAACGAACTGTTGTAGAAACGGCAATGATAGGGAGTTGCGTGGGCAATTACTGACATTAGCCTCAGTTACAAGCATGCAATAAATATCTCAGCTAACCTTGTTTCCGATGCCTCTCACGTCTTGTTTTGCGCGCTTACTGTTTGTACACGTGTGTTATTGGTTCAAACACCATTTATTTCTATACCCTATCCTTTACTAAACAAATATCATTATCTCCCGTATGAATATGTCGAAAGGCGGCAAAGTATTCCCTTACCAGTAATTAGCTGTCGAACAACTCATTTCTCCAAAAGTTATTTATCGCTGTTTGTAAACTAATATGGTTCTGTAAAGGCGAATTCATTTTACGGTTGCACAATATGTTTATCTTGATGCTATAAGAGAAATACACCACAGTAACACAATGAACATATTGAATAAATGTCAATGAAGTGTGTGATGTCGGTGGCAAAGACTGTAAGACTGACTCATTATTTATTGGCTGGCTCAAATGTTATGATCTTCAAGGGTAATGCACCCCAACTTAGTAATGAAAGTCACCGTTAATGCTGAAAGATCAAGATCGATAAAATTAAAATTCAAGATATGTTCGACTGCAAATAAGATTATCCCTGCACCACTAAACTAATGTTTAAAAATATACTGAATTTGTTCGTTTTATTAAGGTGTTTTAAATTCTGGTGAAAAGTACTTATTATGTCAAAAATCAACTATATTTTGTGAAAAATATTTCAATCGGATATTTTATTTTCCGGTAACTTATTATTTACATCATATAATTTACTCCGTGAAAATACATCAAACAAGGTTGAAAACCATCTTGAATTTTACCTGGTTCTGGATTCAGAGGTATTTAAGAAATCACTTGCTTATGCTTTTCCTTTCATGTGTTGTTCAGACAATTTGTGTAAAAACGAACGTACTGTCAACCAGAAAAAAGCATATACACAATCAAATGTAAATACATACATACACATCTGTTGGCCTGTGAAACTGCAGTAGATTGGTGACCAACAGAATTGTGTTGCCTACTGACTTTCGCCTGTTTGGCAATCAAAAAGAGTACGAAATATCTTAAATGAGTCGTCTGTAACCATGACGTAATACACTGAATTTCTGAATTGGCAACATCTAAGTCAGTAAAAGTGCTTCCAACAAGTTTACTACTAACATTCTGGAATTTTGATATTTCGTAACAACGAAGAGCTTCAAGTTGACAGTAGAATGCTCCATACTGTTATAGATTGGATAGATATTCTGACCATAAACTTATGCTTTTAGTATGCTTTGACAATCAGCCGCACGGATTTGTGGAATTACAAATTGAGAAAAAAACACTGATTGCCAGTTGAGGTTATCACATAAACGACAGCACGCTTGACAACATCGTGTAACCAGTATACTAGTAAACTATACGGTAAACCATTTCCATAAGTTGGAACACTCCTGTTTGGATAACACAAACGCCATATATCAATCTAGCAACTTAATCTAACAGCTGGTTTTCGATTGTTTTTAGGTTTAGCGGAACCTATTCGATAGTTGGTATAAACTCATACGATTTGTGAAATACAACTTGTAAAACAGGCTTAACGCTTTGAAAATTCGTAATTCATTCATTTAATCTTGAAGTATTGATGAATACATTTAGATAACTATAAAACCATGTTTTTGTTAAAAACCAAATTTCAGGGGCTCTAACAGACCCGGATCCTATCAGCAATATAGTTATTTTCTAAAACGGTGAGTCGGGATTTTCGTTCGGTTCATCTTAGATTCGTTTGAGGTGATTTATTATGGAGAAATTATTTGAAACGGAATGCCGTCACGATGCTGAATAATGCAGTAAACTTCATCTGTTGCCAGCTTTAAATTTTAATTTTGTTTAAATATGTTTTTGCTTTTCACAATCGATAGCAAATCTTTATAACCTTGAACGACACAAATCGTACATTAAGTGAACTGTACATTACTCCATTTCTCAGAAGTTACCCGCCAAAAAATGTTATTGCACAGTGCTCGCAAATCGCTGGTAATATTGCGACACACTTATAATGTTGAACCAAAACGCTCAGTTTTACGCGCCTAATCTGGTTGAAACTAATGAATTGGCTCTACGACTGTCATCCGTTAAACTGAGTTATCCACAAATGCACTGTACAGTTACAATAATTTAGTATGGTTTGCCCAAATCGACTAGTATATTCAAAATTTCATGAAGTTATCAGTACATGAACTTATCATCTGCCGACGAGTTAAATGCAAGTTTATGGCACATTTATTATGAACAGTCAATTCTCTTCGTGCAATTACTCCATCCGAAGAACGTCTAAGACTGGCTGGAAGACAGACGTGATAGACCCCGTGTTATGCACGACCAATATTACATCTGGAATAACTGAGTGAATCTGTTGAGCGTGACACTTATAAACGGAGCAAACCTAAGGCCTTTGAATGAAATCTGGAGTTTGATCACATAGTTAAATTGGTTGGCTTTAGACATTTTGAAGATGAGACAAACGTCCACAAGTTCACTATTTGTTGCAGAAATGAAAAAGATCTTTGCATAACTCATTATACCTTAGCTGTATACTGCTTGAGTGTTCTTTCATCCATTACGGGGGAACAATCCATTTTGTTGTCATTGCGTACTTCTGTATGCAGATCGACTGTGTGACCTTTGCCAAATACTGCTCATCCATCTTGTCAGCGTTTCACTCGGTTTATCTTGACTATGTACAGCTGGGAATGATGACTATCAAAAAACCAAAAGCTGAAGACCTATTGGAGGACGAAAGGCGGACTGACGAATCGTAACCTCCAAAGTGATGATAATTAATTCTATGAACGCTGCCAGTTCAGCTGGGACTAGTGCGTGTTGTTGTAGATCACACATTTAATGGATCGATCTGCGAGAACTCACTACTATTGTTGTCCGTTCAGGATGGACAACTATCTGGAGGTGATAACTCTTTGACTAGACAATATGGCACTAATTATCAGTTTGTCCTCTCACAATGAAAGTATTATCCATTTCGAGGCATACTTAGAAGAATTGCTCTGATCAGTGTCTTACTTTGATTGTACATATGGCTTCAGCAGAACGAAATTCCATGAAATTGCATGCTTACGCAACGGGTGACCTAAACTAGGCCGGCCGGATGACCATCTAGTTCAGTAGACTCAAGTCTCCCTTATATTTTCTATCACGTTGCAGAGGATAATATTTTGACCAGCAATCTGAAAAGCCTGAAATAATCGGGAGAGCAAATGCCTGATTGTCTCGCTAAAGGTCATGGCAAGGCGTTATGTTGCTTTTTGAGGCATCTGTCTATGTGTCAACAGGAGAAAAAAGCATTTTAAGAGATTTATCTGGAATGCCGGCACAACTTTTCGTCTCAGTTCTTCTTTCCTTCTGAAGGTTTTCACCAATTTGGTTGACAAGTTGAAGGGCGGCGAAATGCAGAAGCAACCGATTTATTTCTGATTGCGTTCAAAAGTCTACAGCAGTTAATTCAAACCATTCTCGAGGCAAACAGCAACAAAATGGACAGACACTGCAAAAGTTGAATGGGTTAACGCCCACACGAAAACACTTAAAACCAAGATAGATGAAAATATGTTTGACGATTGTGCACTCAACACGGTACAAAGCTTAATCACTTTTAGTTCGACAGTAGTTCGGTAAAGTCATTAGTAATGACTTTAAGATCAGCAGTTTTCACGCGTGAAGAAGTTTTCTGGTTTTTATGCGCTGACAACCTTCCGCTGATTTATCACTCAAAAAAGTTCACTACTGTAGTCCCATTTTGCTGAAATACTGACTTTGTCCAAGTGCTTTGGTCTGAACTCTGATCTAAAGCTGAACTGCCATGTTGCAAGACGAGTGAAAAACTGATGTGAAACCAAATCACCTAGGGTGTCTTTTATAGAATGTATTTTGTGTTTGCGGACAAGGGCAGCTATAGATTTAGTTATTCATTGTGAAAGGCCCGAATAAGTTGGATGATTGAAATAGGACAGCGTTTTGTAAGCAAGTGAACTGTAAACCTCAACATGCCGGAGGATAATAACCACAATGAAAATCAAACCGAGAGCACCGTTATCGCCTGACGAACGCTACATGAATTTACAAATAAGTTGAAACACGTGTTTTGCTAAACCAGAGACTGGGAAAGATCATCAAAATGTCACTGACGCCTCGGTCTTTTGAAATATGAAAACCCACTTTTTGTACGTTCAAACCTAATAAGTGGTAGAATGTTTACGTTACATCACTTGTGGTTTTTTGTGTGACCATTCTACAGAACGAGAGATCATATTACTCTGAGGACAATATCACGTGCACATTTCAACCGAATTGTTCGCCACATACGTGTTTTATAATGACTAAGTAAATGATGCTTTGAGGGGGATAATTCATAGCAATGATGGCGGAAGAGTTAGATCTGCATGGCTCACAACAAGCTGCTGGATAGCATAACAGCTTAATAATATACGCATAAGTACGATGAGACAAAGACAAGCAATTAATACCACTCCGACGTAAGCCCATTAGAACTTATTCGATCACGAGATTCATAACCATAATATACGTTGCCAAGACAGCCATATGCTGGGATCAAAACGATGGTTTTCTGTATCGTGTGCACAAAACGTTGTTATCAAGTTGGATGTATTTAACGAAGGAAATATAGGGGGCGCACTGTAAACTGTCTGTGGTGTACCCGAAGGGGACATTTCTTTGGTAGACACGATATCATGAACACAATGATGAGAGTCTGTTAGCATTATTGCCTTGCAGGTGAAACAATTTAGTTGGCTGGTAGAATAAGCCAACTGACTTAGCCCTATAATAATACACTAGTCAGAGGATCATTGTCCTCATTCGTTCTGAGCGAACCTACCGGCTGAATGAATCGACGATGCTGCTCTCAGTAAACATGGTCTGCTCACCATGAGCACTGCCAACAGAATAAATAAGTCGTTTGGACTGTAACGAGAGTTATGTTGATTGCTGGATCATGCTGCGTGGTTGCGCTTGTCTACTTTGAGTCCCAACAGAAACACTTTCTGACACACATTAAGTGAGAATCAGTCAATCACAGCAAGTTCGCGAGAGGCCTGAAATGTACACATACGTGTCCCTTACAGTATTCTGTAGACGGTATCATTGAGGACGCTGACAAATTCCTTCAGGGCATCCATATTAAAGTTAACGGCAAGGCGGAGTTTGTATAAACCGCATGCGTATGATTCACTCTCGCAGTAAGTTAATCAACACATCGAACCCGGCTTAAAACTTCATCTTAAAGGTAAAAGGAATGCTACTGCGATTGTTTTCAAGGCTTCTTCAGGGTCATCGAGTTACCTTAAGTACAGCAGTTTTCGCACCTTGTGACCAACAGGATTCCAGATGCATTCGACATGTCAAAAACTTGGCTCATCTACTTACTACGAGTGAGAACGAATTCCATAAGATTTTATATTATTCAGACCATAGCGCTTGGTGAAGCGTAACGTTTTCGCTCTACACGAGTCAACCACCGTTCAAATTATTGTCTTCAGTGTTGGTAATAGCAAACAGTTCCCAGTTAGGTCTATCGTTATCATCGCCTATGTACTGGACCGTTTCCAGCAGCAGAATTTTTGTGTACAATGAAGAAACATCCACCGATGAAATTTAAATGATAACAATTTCGACGTGAACTACGTAATTTTAAGTTCACCGGTAACAGCTCAAATAAACCCCCAGCAAGCGATATATTGAGCAGGGTTTTCACATATATGTGTGGCAAGTCGTCCATCAGGATACTCCTAGAGGTAAGTTCATTCCTGAGCGCCTGTTTGTCAGTTACATCATCCTGGTTGTTCCAGAGTTTTAACCGTCTCTGTCTTGACTGTTAACCGTTTACTGTTGTTGATTGATACGTTCTATTAGTTCATCGACTCTTGATCTAGCACAGCTAATTTGTTAACAGCCCGAAACATAATCAACATCTGCCTCAGGTGGGTATGATTTATCGAAGACCATTAACATTTCAAATATTGGCTGTGATCGATATATTATTCCAAAATCAGACATGATCGTCTCATTAGGTGTGTCATGAAGGTCCCAGTAGAGGTTGAGTTGTTCACTCATCAGCTGGTCGTTGCTCTGTCGTAGTTCAGGAAATACCTTTGTCAAAAACCACGACCCGATTTTTCGGTTCTTTGATTGTCGAATTTTGATTCATCCATCACCGTGTTACAGGTTAAACGTCAACTGTCAAATACAAATATGATCCTTCCGAATCAATCCTCATCCAATCTTATATAATATTCGTGATGACGTATTTTGTTTATCGAATCCACAGTGGATGTGCAGGGCTGTGAAGAAGTCATTCGATAGGAAGATAGTTGGTATGATGCGAACATCACTTGAGTGATCGATATCAAGAAGTGGGTAATTATAAGTAAAACTGTGGAGGTCGAATTAAAACGTTGTATTCATGTTTGGTGGAAAATGTTAAGTGCTTCGGCTACTTTGCTTAACTGCTGTGCTTTCTTTTCTCCCGGCTGAAATCAGTCAGCCAATTACTGATGACCTGTAAACGAGCACATATTTCTCACGGTTCTGAAGAGGTTGGGAGGGGTTTCCCTGGGCTTTTACTTAAAACGGAGTGTGTCTTGCTGTCTTTGGGCTAAAAGAAAGGAATCTGTTACCGTTCGTGGAGTAAACGATCCGTGCGTATATCCGCGTTCTTGACTCGCAACAGTCGGAATGTTTGTGTGTTTACCGCCAAGAACATTGAAAACCGTTCGTGGTTAAGCGGCTGGGTGTTCGTATTCTTTGTGAAAGTATTGCAGTGACTGTGAGATTGCTTAATTCACTCTCAAAAGAGTTTCAACAGAAAGTTGAGAATATATGTCCTTATTAAGCTGTGAGATGTGATCAACCCTAAACTCAAGCCATTTCTTCGTGAGGTACAGTAACCGTTAGCTCCTGTTTGGAAGTAGAGGCTACCACCAATTGTACACGCTGTTCAAATAACAGGAAGATTATAAAATCTATCTAAAAGCTTTATTCGTTTCAATAAGCTTATTTAATTGGTGTTCGTGCGTGTACTCCCCGTCATTTGTGATGTAGCGGCACGTTTTCCATTTGTTAACTATCGGTATTTCTACTTATTCTTGCGAATATGGCAAACGGCTAACTTACTTACTGAATACTGCAGAGAAAATACATGTATGAGCGAAAACACCCTTTGTGCCGTTGCTTTTCAGGTCATTAGAACAATATGGATGGAGGCTTCTTTAGACTAAATTAACAGTTGGATTAATTACTGAGAAGTCAGATTACCGGTCAATTATCTGGTGATGGCATGCTTGGTCAGGTGTGTCACACTCGTTTATCCGCTGAACAGACCTGACTGATTATCCTTTCGGTTGGCCTGAGACCAAACTAAGCACAGCATCCGAATACACGGTTTTATATAATATTGGATCAAATAGCTTGGTCCTAATAATCTCGACAGAACCCAGTGATTTCATCTGAACTGCTGTGCGTGGATCAGACAGACAGACCACCCGACTGACTTCGCCTTTGCCTATTACTTAATCTTGACTGGACAAACGAAGCCCCTGACAGATCCTGCCATAACCAACGTGGACAATCTATCCCTAGTCGTCCAAAAAGCTGTCGTGGTGTTGCCAAAGGATTTCGGTTTACCCATTACTTTCCGTGCTTGGTATACAATCTTATACTAGCAGGCTTGAAACAGTTTCGACGCCGCGTTACCCGTTTCACATTTTTAAGATCAACAAACCAACGAACAACGCGTGTTTTATGCTTTTGACCACCAGGTTAATGATAGGTACGAAAACAATAACCAGGGTGAATGAGAAAATTGGCTAATAGGGACTATGGATTAAGTGTTTACTAGCAGTAACGCAGTTATTGATTCAGACTATGAGTTTAGGTGATTGTAAACCAGGAGAGGGTAAGTGTACGCACGAACTTCTTCTAAGCGCAGATATCAGGGTTGCGTGTTTGGATACTAATGGACTGGGCAACTGTCAACATTTAGAATATCACCATTTTAAATAGATTTTTAATGATTAGGTACAGAATCTCGAAAACAACCTTTTTATCAACAAAGCGGTGGTCGCGGCTGGAACCATTTCGAACAAACCAGTGTTCAACCACGTGGGATACTGCTGAATCACTCTCCCAAACAGTCGTATTATGGTATGACCAATGTGTGGTGTTCGACATAAGCGGGTAATGGAGTACACAAAACATTTGGTCGCAGCACACAGAAGTTTGTATTTCAATTGTGACATGATGACAGAGGTTGAACAGAATCTATGGCATAATTAGACTGCAAGGTGATTTGTCTCGACTGACTATTTGAGTTTCTATGGGGTCTCCCTTTCAAAGGACATACACAGAGAATTACAGGTTCAAAGCTAATTGTTCGTATCGTCTTGTGACAAGACTGCCCTGGGTTGCCATCCTGTATGAACAGCTCTTATGGGAATTCCAGCTCAACTTTAAAAATGTCGGTGGTTTGTATCTTTAAAACTCTTTCCGTCAGACCACAGGATGCTTCGCTATTGATGTGACGGAATGAAACTGTCAAAATTGATATACCTACCAAGTCGAATCTATTTCTGGTGCACTTTTCGTTAGATTGGACCATCCTCCTTCATTACTATGTTGAAACACGAAAAACTGTTTCGTCGTTGATGTCTGACTCTGTCGAACTTAATACTGTTATGGTTGAAAATAGAACAGCTAGCGCAACACTGTTCTTTTCGGAACCGTCAATGGTGGTGCAAAATACATGATTCACACAGCGTCGATAGAATAACAGTTCTTCAATGACCACGCCCAGATGATTAGTATCTGAGTTTCTCATGAAAACGTCAGTTAAGAGTGAACCGAATGGGCGGCCACTTGTCACTCCATCTCTTTGTCGGTAGATTTTAATATCAGACAGAAAATGAGCGTAAGTAGAACAGAGCATCAGCAACCCTATCGATTCATTGAGATGTCCACATTTCCAACGTTACTTTCGACTCACTCGCACACGAAAATTCGCTTTGTAAATCGTGAAGCATCGTCGAGAAAGATCATTCGTTGTATCTTCGGGTTTCCGTACTGGATTGCTTAGATTTAATGGGACGTGTCCCACAGACTATGGTTTGCAAGTTTCAACCTAGTGGGCCCATATAATCTTATAAGCCATTTGACCAGAGCGCGTTAGAGTGACTTCCAAATTTTCCGATTGAATCATAAAGGTAAACATTTGTTGAGGAGATTGTGTGATTTAGGGATTATCTATCCGGCGAGACGAATGTACACGAAAGTGGCTGTGTCAGTATTCCCCTTCTGTTCAGTTTAACACATGCTTTATTATATCACCCCTTTTACTGCTCGTGTCTCGTCTTACTTTTTCGCTGTCAGCCAGCATATGTTTCATTTTGGCAACATAATCAATTCAGTTCATTAAAATGATTCTTGTTCCCTTATGTGAACTGGAAAGCGTCGCACGTTCGTTTGACAGTGAACAGTTTATTGCATCTAAGTGCTCCTTGGATAAGAGCTGTTTTGCTTGTGGTGTATATTTCGAATACTGTTATCAACAATTAACCGACATCGATTCAAGTGTTTGTTTGTTTGAAGCTGAGGTTAGTGTTGGTGCACCTGACTTATCACACAAGAGTTTAAAATAAACCTGACCATTTTTCTTTGTCCAGTTCACTGTTTCCTTATTTGTTGTATTGCAACTAGTCTGCTGATCCAAAACAGAATACAGGTTTTGTGTTAGCTTACTTTCCTTTCCCGTTATCAGTCTGGATGAACTAATGTTTTCCAGTTCTATATTGCCTAAACAAAAGTGGAAGTTTTCTTCATGGTACCAGAGGCGATATCCGTCGGGAACTTCATCTCTGTGTACACAAATGCTTATTAAACAGCACTATATTGATTTATTTATATTTGACATAAACCATATAAGAATGATTATGTGTATTACCACACATTTTACAAATGGATTGGATAAGCAGAATTGGTAGGAACGACGAGGTAAAGTAGTTGATCACTAGCTTCCTTTGGGTCCAAGCTAGAAATGAAATTTTACTAAGAAGGCTTTTGTACCTGTGTATCTGTGTCAAACAGTAGACTTCAAACAATTGCATTCAGCTAGGTTAGGCTGAGTTAAACAAGCACGGAAAGTAGTGACATACGTAAGACGTGTCCCAGCAAACATGACCTTCAGAAGGAAATTGTTGCACCGTGTGGTCAACAGGCATGCTGGTAAATCTATTCATATACTTGTTGGTCAGTGCGCGGAATTCTTCGTGTTTATTAATTATGCCATCTTACTCATACTGCTCAGTGAACTGTTTGACAGACGAAACATCCGATATACTCTGGCAACAAGTGATGATGATGAGTTACACTAGATCAGAACGGTTCTCCTTCTGATTTATTTTACACACACTTTCGGTTTTATGTTGACTTTAATTTGACTGTTTACTTCCGTATGTTTCACAACTTTCTGTCTCATGCTGACAAACCCAGTCAGTGTTGCAGACGTCGGCGACCGATAGATGTGAGCTGAAAGTTTTTAAAGACAAATACACAGGCTGTTTGTAAATTCGGTGAGGTCACGCAATCTGCCGATTAACACGATTTAATATAACCGGTTACGCTATGAATACTTTTTGTACAGACGTTCTTCCAAACGCGATGAGCGGCCGTGGGTTGCCCTATCTAGTGATAACTGATTTGATATGTGCGTGCTTTTATGTGTATATGAAGCAGTAGACACTCGATTTGCTTAGTTTTAAATGCTGAGCTTTTCATTTTAGCGAGTAATGCATTTGATCATCAATGTGCGTCCCATTTTCACTTTCGTGAGGAAAAACAATAACAAAACTCCCAGTAGTAAAAAGTCTAGGCAGCAAACTGGCCGAAATTTGCGAATGAGATGCTTAGGATGCAGAATTGTCCATTGGATTTAAAGGGACATTTGCAATAGTTCCTCCTCTTCGGGCAAAGTTATCCAACTCTTTTTCGTTATCACCGCCTTACAGATGCTTTGATCTGATGTGAGATTTTTAGAAAAATTTTCATTGAATTATTAATCTTTTCGCTTACGGTGGAAGCTGACTGATCGGACAGCTGGTTGAACTACTTTTTCCGGATGAGTTGAATTGGAATCCTTTCACGCAATTGTGTGAATAAAATTTACTAAATAAACTGACCAAGAGTTATCGATTGCTATGGTCAGTGGCTACTAGCGTGTGAAACACACCATACATTTAAAGGAAATACGACACTACAGCATGCAATTTTTTTTACCACTTTTATTGTCAAACTAGTACTGTACATTTCTTAACCCAAGAATTTATTAATATACTTTGAAAACACAAATATAAATAATCATACAAGTAAAATGACATCTTAAAATTGTTCTTCCCTCTTATGAATTCGAATAACGCCAACATTTTTATGTAGGATGTATGTTGGAAGAACTTTTTGTTTGTTCCTTTCATTTATATATACAGTACGTAAACCGTACGATGAGAGTACTACACACGCGAGTTTTGGAGCATATTTCGGAATGACTTTTGAGTACCAAAACGTGGACAATTAGGAGTGCCATAACAAAACACCCACTTAAATCTGGTCACATAGTTTATCCCTCCAAGACTTACCATGTTGTTTCTGAGGCGTTAACTACACATCTCAAAAACCCTCCTTGTGTGTTCAGAAGCAGACAACAGTGAACTAAACACGGTCCTGGTAATCTATTGCACTTAGGCCAATCAATAATTACATATTTTATCCCAACTGCTGATCTCTCCGTTGGTCAATTCGTGCTTTCCACACTTTCCCACTACACTCATATGAACCTCGTTAACTATTCATTGATTTTTCGTACGTTGATTGCAATTCTAAATATTTGGGCACTTCACTACTACTTTGCCTGTACGCACCCACTCATATATCCTTTCGGTTGTCAATTCTTCTGTGCAATTGAGGAGATCGGACGAAATGTTGTTGCAGCATACATCTTACATGAACACTTAGTCCTTGTTCAAAATGGTATTTGTAATTATGTTAGGGTAAATCGTGAACCTCACGGGTTTTAGCTGGAGCAACGTATTTGCAAACATCTTGGAAGATGGTCATCCAAAGTTACTAAGCTTCTCGAAAAACAGAGGCCAACAGTAACAAGTGAAGCGTTTTGTGCTATTGAGCAACATTTCACTGTGGTTCATTATACCAGAATTATTCGTTGAACAAGCTATGAAGATGAGAAAAGAAAAGAGCATTTTGACTCTTCTGTTTATAAGATGTTCACATGTCGTTGCTAGTATATAATGTGACATATTTTGCTGGTGAACAGTTGATTTAAATTTTAATCCCTCTGAGGTACAATGATTTCTTCTGAGAGACCAAATTCTCACACTTTTTTTCAGCTTAGTGGATTCATTGTCCTGACATGTTATTCCAAGTTAATGTAAACTTGAAAACTAACTCTAAGTTTCTTCTTTGTATGTCGCAGGTACGTGTCATCTACATCAAGTTTACTGTTTAGATAGGTTGCGGCTATGTTACTTTTGGTGAAAAATAATGTGATTGCATCTACGTATCATATTCCAATCGAAAGCAAGCCAGCCCGGTTTTTAATCACCTGTGTGTCTGTATTTCGATGAGTTGATAATCTTGACATTAGCCTACACTTCGGTCTTCAAGTGATCTACAACACATTCTGATTAGGCTGATGCACATTTTGTGTGAATGAATGAGTGGGCATATCAGATGATTACTAACGAGTTAATGGTGCTGGTGTTTGATCAATTATAACTCCCTTGTACCGAATGAGTAAACTACTGCCTACTGAGTTGGAAAAGGTCAACACACTGCAACCCTTATTCTTAACGCCCTTTATCCAGTTCAGCTACCCCTAAAGATTCCTTTGCTTCCTATAGTAAATGAGTAACTGGCTGTCATCATTGATTGATGACTCGCTCGCAAAGGGGAGATAGTGCTCAGCTGGTAAACGAGAATCCACAGGATCGGGCAAAAGAAGCAACAGTCACTAGTAAATGTGAATATGTATTTGATGCTGGCAGTTTGGTCATGTCTTACGTGATGCCAATCAAACAATGTTCAACGCCACCACTACATGTGAACGTGAACCGAAGTCCAAATCACTGTTGGGTAACCATATGGACTACAGATATGCTTCAAGAACAGCGAAGCTCGCGTCCTCACCGGCATATCTGAATACGAACTCTGTGATCAAACGCGAGTAATGTAAAAGCTCAAAGCTTCTTTGCTATTAACTCAAGTGAATGCGATCGTAAATAAGTGTGTACATGAATGACCATGCAATGCATATTTGTGAGCCTGACCATGTTTGTGTGAGCCTAAGTTACGTAATATGTTAAGAACATTTATTAGAGCGAATTTTCAAATAGTTACAGTTGGAGTTAACGGGCGTTACTTGTGTCTGCAATCAAAACGTGTGAACAAACCGATCATTACTCACATGCAAAAGTGGCTGAGCATTCACACATGACAATTGAGTTGTAGCTAATATGAGGTCAACGTTGTAGGAGTCATCACAGTTGCCCTACGTGGACGTTGATCGGAGTTTACATATCAGCTGGGCAAGGATATGGACCACAGGTGTCATTTTACTCAGCATTTATGTCCTGAACGAATGGTTAGCACGGAGAGTTGCTCCATCCACCCTCCTGAATGCAGACTCTAAGGCATCGCGCCAGTGGGATCAGGTATTTGTCAGTACTCTTTCCGTTCGTTCCGGTTAAAACCATGTCGACTGAGAATGGATGACGATGAATTTCGTTCGAACCTAGCTGAGGATGGTTACAGAGCAAATGTTTCTCGAGTAGCTTAATACAGTATAGTGTTGAAACAACCAGTCTACCCACTCATACCTTGATTTTAGCGACAATGAAATTGTGGTTACTTTTCCAAAAATATCGGCATGCCGACGTTGTATGCACAAAACGTAGACGTTGCGATGTAAAATTTTCACAGAAGTTTTTCATCGCGTACATTAAAACTTTAACTACTGGCCGGTAGGCTTTTCAAACACTGGTCCAGTCTATCACAGATGGCTTCTCGTATCAAGGAGCATGTTCTCAAGTGGCTGGAAACACAACAAGAAACTCCAGGCGCGTGCATCGTGGGCGACTGACGGTGTCCTGTCATCATCAATAGCGAAACACCTAATCCACTCAGGACACAGAGTCAACGTTTGTGACGCATTCTCTGTGATTCTTCAAAGTCACCGGAAATGTATCCTCCAGTTTGCTGAGGTTTTGGCTATCAGACGTTATAATCTCCCCCCTGTGTGTTCAGAAACAGTTTGCGTTGACGCTGCAGCTGCCTTGGTAGTCAGCATTCCCATTTGTTTAATCTTCATTTTCGTGTCTCTCTGTCTAATCCCTTCAGCCATTATTTCTGCCCTACGGAACCTTGTGTTAATTTTTAAAATTAGTTATATGTTCATGTATGATCAGAATGTAGGAAATATTGCTCAGAAGAACGTCACGTGATTTACGTCTTCTCATTGCCTTATTCAAATAAATGATTCAGTTGTAGACATGAACAATGGACACGTGTATCCCAAGAACTCGTGAACGATAGTTTTCAAAAAATCACGGTGGGAAAATAATCTTAAAGTTGCAAGCTCTGAAAATCAAGAGATTACAGTAATGCATCCGTAAGTCGAAACGGTGTCAAATTTGCTTTACGTGGAAAACATCAAAAACATGGGGCTGTAGATGCATCTGGTTCATTAACACGAGTGTAGACCTTGACATAATAAAAAAAGGCGTATAAGGTCAACAGTAGTTGGGGAACTGTGATGATGAGTCTGATTGTGCAGAAGATCATAATATGCCGCCTAAGCAACCCAATGAACCTCCCATAATTTCTGCAACTTGAGCTCCAGGGATTTTGGAAACTAATTTGTGATCTAATCAGTTATGTGTGAGCTAACGTTTTCAGTAGTTCAAAAGACAGCATGCTTATGCACTATCCTTACCCAATTTAGCTACACCTCAAAAGCAAATTCATCTACGGACAAACGATTGTGTAAAATCCTAGCTTTTGAAGGGAACTCTTTCAGGATTTCTGTCATATCTGTACCTGGGATGCTCCTGCTCATTTTTTCCAGTGATAGTAAATTATTCAGTACTACGAAAGTGGAAAGTGTTGTCAGAAGGTTTGCTGACTCTGTTTTATCTGGTTGTCTTAGTGATGTGTCTCGCAGGAAAGCTGAGCAAAACACAGGGTGCTCATTTTCTCAATTATTTGGATACCAAACCAAATTTCAATTGTCCACGAGAGTTCCTCCCTTACTTTCATTATAAAAAATTACCCGCATGTTAGGCGAGCTATTGTTCACTGCACGGTTGACGGATGGACGTGTATCTAGTGTTGCATGCAATCAGATGGTCAAGCAGAGATTGTATCCGAAGTTATATTAAGTAACACGCAACGGTACTAGAATAACCAAAAAGAATAAGAACACAAGAATATTACAGAGTTACATTTGAGTACAGTTGTCCTCCTTGCTTATCTAGCTGTTTGTTGACTCGGAGTCTTTGTATACAACATAGACGTAACGGTCTGAACGGTGAACAGATCAACGCTGCACCAATTTCCACTTCAAAGTCAATTCTTGCGCGCTTACTAGTTTCGATTGCCCACTACACGTAGGTATTCACGATGTTCTAGCAGAGATTCTTTTCGGCATAGTTAACCACCGGGACTAACCAGCCATAATTTCCATCCCTTTGGACAACTGTACTTCAGAATACAAGTATAATACCTGATGCAAATTTAAATTATGATCGCGCATTTGAGATTGACCCGAAACAGCAGCGGTGAGATGGCAGACACATTTCTGGTCGTAGTTGTTAGTAGACGATTCAAATCAATATATACAAGATCCGATGAATATTATGATATCGTTATTGGCAGTAACAAATGGAACGTGGTCCAATAGGAATTCTTCACATCGGTTAGGCGCAAAGCATCCCAGCTTGGACCAATGTACCAGTGGTCCTGATTGGTCACTGACCAGACTTCTTTCGTTCAGGTCAAGACGGTAACACCATTTGAGTGTTTGTCATTTTGCCGGATGAAAAACCTCTCATAAAGATGAGAACTGATCAGTGGTAATACTACTGTTTTCAAAATTTTAACTTTAAGTTTCAAAGGTTGGAAGTTCCTCAATAGCGATTTAGCTACTTAGCTAGCTGAATCAATAAGGTGAACGATATTAGACCACAATTTCGAACAAACTTGTAACAACTGTCTGGTGCGAAAGATGTTCTTGCTGAGCCGATCAATGATTGTTGCTTATCTTGTTCGTAAAGCATGAGTATCAGAATGAGCCGCATAAATTAATGTGAGTATGTACGCTGCTAATTTCCTAACCGGTGACGCTCCTAAGTAAAACAGTCTGCATAATCCACTTGTCTGACGGTAGAGTAATGGAGTTTCCCTCATTTGAATGGACAACAAAATCGATAAGGCTGACGGAGACTGCAAAGTTTTGTTGGGAGTAACACGGGACTTGGATCATTTGTAACCGAACCCATAGATTAGTCGGTCCCAGTATGACGGCGACCGGAAGAGTGTCAGTAGATCGATTAGTTGACCAGCGTACGCTTGTTCGCATGCACGTTTGACTGTCACGGTTGTTCATGCTCGACTATCACCTCAATTACGCTGTTACCTATTTGTGCGTGTATCTGACATCAACGGTCTGAAGGGAATGCGCCCAATATCCGGTGCTTAACATGACGAGGCGGAAAGCCATAGAGATTCCGAAGCTAGTTTTGTCTGCTTGTGTACGTGGTTCGCTTTGTACTTTGCATTCGCATCCCGTTTTAAATATGGATAGTTAAAATTTGTTGTCCAACTGGTTTTAAACAAAAGTTCAGCGTTCGCATGCAAAAGACGTGCCGATGAGTAAAATTATCTAAACACAAATATATTTATGTCATTGACCATATACTGAAGAACGGTAAACAGATGCCTATTCGTTGTATTTTTTAGGAAAGCTTTAATTACTGTAAATGGAACAGTGTGCTTAAATTTGGCAAACAGTTGTTTCCATGTTTAGTCATAAGGAACAGTGGCATCGATTGTAGACATAAAATTTGTAATTTCTTTTGTCCAGTTAATCAAAACGACACTCTTTTGACACGAAGGGGACTAGTTTTAACGTACATCATTTTGAAGTTGCGAATACTGGTTGGATTAATATCGACGGTTTGATTACTGACCACCGTCAATAAGAAAAGTCCCAAGCTATAAAACGCTCGAATGATTCGTTTTTGCCGCTTTCTCAGTAGCATCGATTGTCAGGTCCACGATTAATTCAATAGGCTACGCGAGCTGCTTAAAAACTGGTTTCTCAGCTCTATGGTGAATCTACATTCGACCCAAACATGCGAAGGCATCACCTAAACCCGTCAGCCATTTTGATCATCGTGCCCATCCGACCAAGAATTCGCTAAGTCAATACGCTTAACACATTGCGCAGACCAGCAGACCGATAAAGTTAGGTTGTCTCTTCTGGAGATCCACTGGGTCACATGGTCATCCACGTAGTGCCCAAATCTTCGAATGCATCAACATCGTGCTCTGAATCCTGCGAACTCCGGTTTTGACAAGCTCAGGACAAGCACCTTACCGAATTAATTGAAGCCAAGCATGATTAAGGGATATCAATTTATTGTCTTCGAAAAACTGTGGTGAGTAACGAGCCGAACAAATGCGGTTCCTCAGTGACAAGGATGGATAAATAATTAGTTGACAAGCGAACCAAGTGCATAAACTGGCTGTTATCTTGGACTCAGTATTAAAACTTACATATCTGGAGTTGCGAGAGGAAGAAAAATCCCACCGAAGATGTTATCCGTGACCGGAAACGTCTTACTGAAGAACGTAGTTTTGATGTGATAAGTGACTAACTGTATAAAAATAACGTCCAGAATACATATCGACAAATTATGAGATAATCATGAAACGGGTGTCCAAGTGTAAAAATGTTTGTCACACAGCACGGTAATTCGAAGCTGGTTCAGACTTCATCTAATGGACGATGAGAACGATATTGGCTGTGGATTATTGGCTGGATGACAAGGAAACTACCGATTTGAATTCCGTTTAACCATGACCACTACAAGCTAGCGATTTCAGGTGGACCGTGTTCATTCCTACCAATGGGGTTTGGACGGACTGCACACTAACAGTGAAATAGATTGAGTACTAAATCCAGCATGTGTATCCGAGAACGGCAGCTTTTCAATCGTACACTGACTGCCGGTCGGTGACCACAGACATCGCGTGAAAAAAAGCATACCTTTCAACCAACTGAATGCAGCTGCACAGCTGTAAAACAGAACCGTTCAGAACCAATCACATGTTGCTTATGGTTTCCTGAGGTGGGTTACGACAGTCGGTGCTCCAGAACTCTAGGGCGATTCAAAATTGTAAACCTCATATTTTGACTTCTACCGTGCACAGAAAGCTAAATATACACGCCATCACATATCTTCAATGGTTGGGGATTTTGTGGTGTGGATACTGCTTCAAGTCAAACATGAGTCTGTATGAAGTGTTCGAAGCGATGCTCCTGGAACTTCAAAAAAAAACAATGAGGTATGCTTGTGACATTTGGTGGAAAATTCAGCGGCAAGCAAAGGTGTAGCTAAGATGAAGTTATCAAATGAACATTTAGTTCGACACTATCCCTTGTAGAAATCTTTTCAAATCTTACTGAAGAAGCACATAGTGGGTTGAAGCAAATAATCAGGAGCAACCTGAAAAAACCAAGGCGAACGATTCATGAATTTTTAACAAGACACAACAGTAGCTTGAATATTCCCGTGCATTAGGTTGTATGGTGACTTACAAACGTAACAAAATTTGCTCGTTTCATGTAAGACAGTCCTAATTTTTAATCTATTCAACCCGCTCAATACTTAGTTGACATGAGATTTGACTTCACAAATTCATTAAAAAATAAGGCAGTGGACGATTAATCTACTACCTCCAGGTAGTGTGGATTATTGTTGAGGTTCCTGATTGACACTTGGTGCATCCGTGTTCTCCTGAACCCGACAACACCTGACCTAACTTTCTCGACCTGTGAATACGAGGAATTAGTTAGACTCAATGGAGTGACTTCTTGAGTGAATAAGCACGGTGTTGAAAATATCTGGGAGTGTGTCCAATGGATCCACCGTCTGACTGCGTCGAAGTTATGTTCACGAGAAGCTAAACAACCAATGCTTTTTAAATGCATAACGTTTGAAAACCACCTTAGTATTGCATTAAAAGCTGTTGAGATTTACCGGTTTGTAATTGTCTACTATTACCACCTAGTTGTGGTTTTTAGTCCATTGTCTTTTGAGCGATCGCATCCATATTTTGATGGTAGTCCTTGGTTCTCTAACCATTGTCATTGGTTGCTATGGGGTGAACACTGAGTGTTGTGACATTGACTTGACAGCACAAATTATTTCCTATCATTTAGCAGATTAACATCTCGTTCGATATCTTGTTTCCTGAGCATCGATTGCACTCAGCCTATCTCCAAAGCTGTTGTTGACAATTTTCCCCACAGCCTGGTGTTTAGCATTTGAAAGGCTTCACAGTTTTGAGTTAATTAACAAGTGAATCAATGAGATACTATCGTTCATGCCACATCCAAAAAAATCCACAACCTGTACAACAGTGTGACGAATACAGAATTCGGAAGAGTATGAAAGGTGTGGTATTACCATTCCGAAGTGGCATTCGGGGCAGCAATTAATGACCAACTAGAAACATTATTTCCATCAAATTACCACTGTTGCTCAAACTTAAGCAAAGTAATGATAAATGAGGACTGAACACTTGTGTGGCTGTTATTCACCACGTATAATACACAGTGCTGCATAGCATCATTCCAATATTTTACCCCGGGGTTCGTGAACATGCTACTGCTGCAGCCTGATCACACTAATTCAGTGCCTCAAAGTAGACTTACAACGAAAATTGATTATTTGTATATCCTATTGATGAGAACGCCCGGCCGTGAAGATTTGTCAATCTCAGTTTGTTTCCGGTGATCCGCTGTAATAACAGTCCTCACAATCACAAATTTTCCTTCCTACTTCCAACGTATCTTCTTACCGTCTTTCTAGAAATCGGACATCTCAATGACTTCACTGGTTGGATCAATTTGCTCCCTAAATTATGCCAGTTTATCTCACTGTTGTTCGTGTTTTGTCATTGACACTGCCTTCCTGTCAGAGGAACTGGTTGATTAATTATGTGGACGAATGAGTACTGGAGAAAATTTGTTCTACATAAACTACCTCTCAGTCGGAACACTCAAACCACTTAGTTGACGAGTGTGGTCGCCGTGTTAGTCACAAGAACAGTGAAGACGGTTAGCTATAAGCACGAAATTAAGGTGAGGTTGCCTATTTCTTCGATACCTCTAAGAAGAGGATGGACAAAGGGAGGGACATATTCTACTTCGGGACAACGGTGATCTGTGAATATGAGAATAAATTAGTTGACGCATACTGGCTCTAGTATCGTACACTCTCATGTGATGTTGTGAACTGTCTATGCTCCTCCGTTGGTTTTGCACAGAAGATGCTGTGGTTAGCAATCATATCGATCACTAGTTACAGTGCCCATCCACGTAACAATTAATAACTAGCTACGCCGTGTGGGGGGTACGACTAAAATATGAGGACTGCTATACTAGAACAATATTTGGCCGGACAGAATGACATCCGCATTCAGTGTTTCAGACAGTGGTTACCTAACCTTTGTAGACCGAAGTTCTGATGTAAGCACCACGGAGTGGTATATACTAAACGAACCGTGGTGATGTGGGAAGAAGCGGAAACCTCTCACTGGAAACCAGAGAATGTCTACGCTGATCAGTTGGTTGGATAACTTTGGGTGTGATTGCTTGAGATGTGTGATATATCTGGGTCACCTCATTCAACCCGTTAACCACCAGTCTATAGAACTATAAGGAAGACGACAAAGTCAATGAGTTCATTCAAATGGGAAGCAGATCATCGAACCGACTGAGGTTATTAATTGTGTTGACATCGATTCGTTTAATAATTCTGTGTGACTGCCATGGACTACTGCTTATTAGCACATTTTGAAGCAGAGGTATTCTTTGATGTCAAAAACAAAAGAGAAGACACACAACATGCACTTTGAGATACCTCCGCTAACTCGGTTATTTAAAAAAATATATGCTTTGCATCAATTTTTCATATTGGTTGATAGGACATTGTCCACCTTGTGGTGATTACGATTGCAGCCACAAAACCTGATACACGTTTACTTAAAGGACAGTGTTGTACCCGTTTGAACTAGCTCCATATGAATAGTGATGATAGTTTACTAAACCGTGGAGTTTCTGAGGTATCACTAATGTAAACTTCACTGTTCACCTGCCTACCGCTATATATATTGTAAGGCGCAGTCGAGACTAGCAATGGCGCACGGACTGAATTCGGACTGTGTAACAGAGGGTGCTGACGTGTTGTTAGTGCCATTCTGGTTTTCGTTCATGTGAATCGTGTGCTTAGCTTGTTGGGCCTCTGGCTAATGCACGTTTCTCTTGTCTACTTTTACAGAACTATCAGTGGAACGCCTACTTCAGAAGAACGCTGTCTATTACTATCTCCATGCCGTCCAAAGTTGGTCCATGGGTGTAAGGGGTAATAGAAGAAAAACACCCGGCTTGTGTGTTATAATATACATATCTATATCATATATATGCAAATAGATTATAGATCGTTTCAAAAATGAGGATGAAAAGACAAAAATACTCTGAGAATCTATCAAAATCAAGTGGTCGTTCTAGTGTATTTCTTGTGCGGCGACAATTGCGGAAGAGATACTGTGCTTCCAGCGAATTTTGACCATAATCGGTGTTCATTATTTGTATGAGAAAAATAGGGGGACAGAAGTGGATCAAAAGCCTGAATTTCTAACACCTGCTACGTACTATTCAGACTTTACTTTTCGGAGAAACGTTGTACATTTCTTTGTCCAAATTTAAAAAACCATCCGGATTATTTATATTCAGTGATAATATGTGATATACAAATCAAAGAACACATGACAGAAATTGGACGAAATACAGTAGTACGTTGTTACAAACTTAAACATACACTTTGGATACATTCAGGTCTTAGTTAACTCAACTCCGTTGGGGTTACAGAAACAGCATATGCTCATTTCGTGAGGACGTTACGGGACGGTGAATAAAGGGCATGAGATTTATTAAAGAAATTCACGCAGAAGCTAGGTAACGATTTTCCTTACTAGAAGGTTCCATGGGGACTTTTGAAAAAAACCTACGCTAGTTGGTGTAACAGAAATGAAAAATGTTTAGCCAGCTAAAATACAACGAATGAAATGTGGGTTTTTGCATGATGTTTGACATCTCTTTTGGGGCGTGCGCGTTGTTCACATCGGGTACGAAATAGTTTCAGTTGTCTAACTTCTGACCAGTATGTCGGCATATGAAATGTACATTTTGCGACTTTTACTAAGACGCTTGCCCCGACCATTTTTCACCTCACCTAAGCCTTTTTTTTACACTAGTTATATTTAGTGATCATTTCTAATAAGTCAGTCGTTTTTCTCCAATGAAGTCTGTTCAATGTGTAGCTGTCACAAGTCTGGAAAATATGGATTCAACCGTTTGACCTTTTGTTTTTCAAACTACACTAAACTTACTAGTCCATTCATCGAGAGTAGAGGTTATTTCACGAACTATGAACAAATTGTCTGACAGTCCAAAAAGGAAATTCGAATGTCAGCGAACGACAAAGTGATAGTTTGATTTTGGTTCATTTTAACAACAATTATCTGAAATCTGCTAATTATGAACTCTATTGCCTGATCACTGCATCTTTAAACAACGTTCAGATACATGTACTGGTTTTGGCTTCCGAAAAGCAAAAGAATTACAAAGTGTAACAAGATGCTGACGGTTTCTTCACATTCTATGGATATGTCCTTTATAAATTCACATCCATATTGTGAGTAAAATTTATATTTGCTTTCTGAACACGCAATAGTTGCTGACAAGTATTCTTAGCTTTAAAATTTGACCGAGCAGTGACGATATAATCTGCATACTCATCTACACCCTTGACAACATCTAGCCACTATCCACCAGGGCCTGATTTGTGGGTTACAGCCTGAAAACAGAGTATAAACAATGTTAACAAGCTGAACAATCAAGCTTACTTCTTTGCCATACTTAGAAATTTCTCCGCAACTTTGCGTGTATGTTACAATTACGCTGGATTCATCTGGTCAAAAAAGTCACCTCAATTGTTCATTGCATCCAGAGCACACATGGTAACTCTTCTTCTGAAAATTCATCACCTTTTAAAAGTAATGGTGGTATGACGTCATCCGGGTCCGTATCTTGTCATCATATGAGAGGTATGTCTCAGTCAGAATCTTGGGCAAAGTCGACAGTTCAAAAATCATAGAACACAGAGAATGATCTTATGGGTACGTGAAGATAGATGAAGAAAACCGAGTTTTAGATGAGACGTCCCTATATGTACCTCGCAGTATGCCAACTATTTTGACAGTGTGTGTGAATAAGGTTGCCTACTGTTTAGATATTAACTTTTACGATTGGTGTGTACACTGTCTAGTAAGATGAGCAGAGATTCGATTGGGGACGAATACCTGCTCTGAGTCCAGACGCGTGGTTCAGTAAGTTCGATAGCCTTAGGTGCATTCGTGGATATCTGCATTTCGCAAATATCCAGGTCATCTGAGATTGGTTCGAACTGGTGAAGGATGGCGTTGAGAAGCGTAGTGACGCACAAGATGACTGTATCTAGCAACCACAGTTACCTCAGAACTGAAGTATTTGCGTTAGTATAAATAAACGCGGCTTTGTGTAATTCGATCGGATAACCCTAGAGTTTATATTTCACTGATGTAGTCTGGTTAATACAAATGTTCAAAAGTGTAAATCAGAGAATTTTTAGGTGTAGCTACTGACAGTCCACTGAGTGAATATATTCCCGGAATATTCTTGGAATACGTGCTTGTGACTGCCCGCTCTCCACTTTGCCTTCCTACACCTTGACGGTTGCTTCAAGGCGACCTCACTGCTTCATGCGCTGCTTCGGAACTCATGTACCACGTCTTTAAGTCTATGTGCGGCTTTTATCGACGTGTCCAAAGCGTTAAATTCCATCTGACAAAATTCGATTATCAGATCGGCCTGATCCTTCGATGTTCCCTCATATCTAATGCATTATATTGCCGACTCCTACAGGAATGCTTCTACCACGCTCAATGGCTCTGTCCTTCGATTCCAGCGTGGTGTTCGCCAGGGTGACCCACTGTCTCCGTTTCTATTCGTCATGGCAATGGATGAGGAGATAGCACTATCTCAACCGGAGCTTGGCTACCAGTTCCAAGACACACTGGTAGCGGTTTCGCCTACGCCGACGATCTGATCCTTCTATCTGAGTATCCTACGCGTCTCTCCAAGAAGCTTGCAGCTGATTCTAGTGCTCTAAGACCGTCCGGATTGAACATCACCGCGTACAAGATTAAGCCCATGGTCATCCGTGGTGGTCACAAACAGCTCAACCGCTAACTCTAACGAGTCCATTCACTTCGGTCGGACATGGTCCACCCAATAAGCGCTTCTGACATGGTGAGCTATGTAGGTGTCCCATTAACCTAGAGGGGTGAGGCATTTACTAATCACCGTCTGCAACTTTGTACGATGGTAGAAGAAGCCACCAAAGCGCCCTTGAATTCACATCAGCGCTTAGAACTCTTGAGACAATATCTGATCCTGAAAATGAATCACTCGTTAGTGTTGAACAGAGTCCACCGTAAAACGCACAAAGTTATGAACTGTACGATTTGACAGTTTGTTCGGCAGCGGTCCCGTCTTCCTAAAGACACACCAAACAACTACATCAACGCCCCAATTCGTTTGGATGGTCTCGGCATCCCGTGTTCGTCCAACACTATTCCCACCTCGTGCAAATCTCGAGTGGAGAGACTTCTCTCCAGTCAATGTCCAGTTCTGCAAAATTTGGTCGCAGATGATTCGTTTGGCTCTATCTTGAGGGAACTGAACATCTCAGTACGCGTTCAGGGTGTAGTGGTGACGAACAAGGAGGAAGCCCGTGCGGCGTGGATGGATAAACTCCACCATTTGCTTGACGGCCGTGGTCTCCAGGAAGCGTCACGCTCTTCACTCTCTAACGGTTGGCTGTTTAACCAAGACCACCTTTCCCAGAATCTTTATTCGTGCCATCCAGCTCCGATGTAATCAGTTGCGGACTGAGGTTCAAAATTCACGAGGTGGCTGAAGTGACCACTTAGTTCTCTGTCGTGGCAACTGCGGTCAACCTGGAAGCCTTGCTTATATTCTACAATCATGCTGGATCACCCATGACGTGCGTTGTTCTCGACACAACCGTGTGGTCAAAGACCTGCCGAAACGCCTGCGCAAGTTGGGCTATATAGTCTTCGATGAGTTGCGGGTAACAACGGCGAGCTCGGAAAACCCGGCTTATCCTAGAACTGGGTCACCTAGCTCACCAAGTCAAGTCGTCCGAGATATTGTCATGTAATCCTAACACGGAACTACCAGTAGTTGGTGTAGCAAAGCCAATCAAGCAACATTAATAAACTCCGTATGCACATTATGCGTTGACGCTGCCAACCTACTTGACACGGAACTGAACCCTATTGGTGCGCGAATGATGTGAACTAATTGTTTAGGCCGTACACTTGTTGCTTTGTGCAGTTTACATAAAACTTACTGATCTTACGTTAGCGATTGATGTGAATTTATTGGGGATGTCAACATCTTGCGCATATGCAATCTCTGTTTTGACTTAATGAATAAAGTGAACTAATTGCTTCAAGTATAGTTCGGTTTTGCCGGTTGAAGTCCCTATCACATGATCGGTTTGTTTTGGTTTCCCTCCGATTACCCTCAGGACACAAGTATTTTCTGAACTGTCCCACTTGTAACGCAATTTAATTTTTCGATTGTTCAGAGTATTAAATTATGTGTTTTACCAACAAGTATGTTTTGGCCTCAATACAAGTTCCTTGAAACTTATTGAAATTTAGAGAATGACGTTTGATCTCTTTGCATTTGCAGTACACATTTACAATATTGCACTTTTCCGGGTAGACTATGAAAGGTACACAGAAAATATGTCATGGAAAGCGAGTTTTATATATGACAAATTAGCAACCAGAATACAGGTAGCTTTAACTTAGCGTGATGAGGGGAGGTCTTACTGAATCCTCAGTCACTCAGTACGTGTTTGATGACAAACTAGATCCACGTTCGGTCCACATTATTTCTAAACGTCTTTTGTTCATCAAGTTAGTCCGAGTTTATCAGTGAGCTGCTACTGAGGGGACAAACAGTAAAAACAATGAAAAAGATCTTATTTTAAGGGTAAACAACTTTATAGCTTAGACGTCATGTTGTCTGTCAAAAGCGAACTGTTACAGTTTGATGAGGTCGCGCCATCTGCTGTGAAGCACATCAGGATATACCATACAACTACGCTTCTATCTACTCTCGCCGGTGTTGAATCGACCACACTTGGAAACCGACAATAACTTATAACAACAAAATAAGCTTAAACCGTACGGAAACTTGTGTATCTGAAAAAACTTGTGTTGGCGGTCATCAAACACAGCCAAGTTCCAAATTACCCTGTGCCTTTCAATTCTTAACCCATCTGAGTGTTTAACTGGTCAGTTGTCACGTAGTCTCAAATCGAAACATCACGAGATGAAGTCCACTCTGTTTGTGCCTTTTCTAGGTTAATGATAGTAGCGAACATACTGAAAGACCATTGAGCATATCCCATTGTCACTTCAGCTTTCACCAGACTATGATATACCGATCCGGCTGAAAACAATGTTCAGAAATGAGGTCGTCTTCCCTCTAATTATAACATGTTTGATGTCGTATACCTTTCAGTAGGGCATACGGAATTCTACCTGTTTGTGTGCTGTGAATAAAAGGTGGTTTTTTTTCTAGAAGAAAAGCTGGGAAGCAACAGTCTTCCAATTTCATGTATTTGGTGTTCAGTCTCAGCTTGTCTCACTGAGTTATTTTTTGTCCAGATGTAACGTAAATCCAGCAATTGCTATGACAGTTTAGGAGCACACTTCCGTGCCTGCTGTATAGACCGCACAAAGTATTTTAAGTTCACAAACTTGCTACAAATACCGCGGTTCAGATTTCGTTCAGTAAATTACATATGAATCAGCAATCAACTCTAGTTTCGAAACTTCAATTCTGTCTACACACCTCACTTATTCCAGTTTGTCCTGCAACGATTATTTTACAAGCCTAAATCATTTTCGATAGGACAGGTCGGGAATATTAGGCGGAGATTTGAGGTCATTTGATGCCGCAGATTTCATCGCCATCGTCACAAACATCAGTGGTTCACACTGATGCTTAACTGCCACACTATCATAATGAAGATAAAAGGCAAACCCTGCGTAGGAAGAGGGAGGAAAATGAAGAGGACATGAAGGGAGCTAACTACTAAAAATGGCTAAACCCATTTTCAGACATTCAACATCAAGTGCCTACATCTTACAAACAAACAACCTACCTGCAAGTAAAAATAAGGCGTTATCAAAAAGACAGTTTCCTTACGGCTTCCACTGCTCGCGTCATTGAGTGCACTCGCTTCACAGACAACCCCGTCAAATAACAACATTCACACAACTGAGCCCGACTCGCAATCATCACACTTAACGTCTCTAACTACCGACTCTGTGAGTCGCGAGGACCCAAACTTGAGAGACGAGCTCGATCTACATTGACCAACCCCATCAAAAACATTTTCATTACAGATTTGCACCACAGACTTCGTGTGAAACCAACTGAACACTTGGCCACACTGATAAGGTGGATCACAATTTGAGCAACGTGCAGTGATACACTGCAAAAGCATGTTTTCGTCCTTCCTAGCTTATGACTTGAAAGCTTGTTTGACAAGTATAGTAAATGCTCCGTTGCCCACAGTACTGTCGATTAGAACCCATAATGGTGTGTAGGTCTGCTTGATCGCTCCACATGCAAATTTGACAGATGGTTTTTGAGTTTACGAATTATTCCTTTTTCCACTTTTCTCCACTTTCTCCTTAGAAATGGCTAAAATTATTACCGGAGTCTCATCACTAGAACTAAAAACTTGCCTTCGTTCACGCAGTTAGATTCAAGGTGAGTTTAAAATTTTTGGTGATTAACTGACTGATCTTTGGTTGAAGTCAGCTTCCAATGATGAAATGCTCAAACCTACTCTATAGTTCAGTCGTGTTATCAGTATCTGACTTGAAAAATCAGATCTGCTGACTAGAGAGCACTTAGCTTCACAATAGTCTCCAAGGTAGAACGTAAGTATATCAGTGTGGAAACTTGACAAGGGTTCAGAAATCATCATTTAAATAAGGACGATTACTCAAAATGAATGTGAAGCTGGTCGATGAAGCTGTTGCATACGCGTCAAGGTCGCCTGTGTGTCCCACACTCGTGTTAGGACTGAAGCTGCGTTCTAATTGGTCGCGCCTTCAACGGCCAAGGACTCATCCATCCACGCACTTAAGAATAACAATATAGTTTGTACATCTACTGACTCACGTGTTCCCTCTACCGTTGTAACAGCTTGTGTAAGGCTTACTCTTGGTAGCACACTTATACGAACACAACAGAAGCGAAATTTACTTGCATGACAAACGAAAAAAGTGACACGGCGTCTATTAGAAATAACAAAATACGCTGAATGATATGAAACAAAAGAGACTGAGTCACCTGCTTTCAAGAGAAGTAAACAAATAGACACTAAAATTTTAAGGCTTTCTTAAATTATCTAAAATGCATAAAACTGGATTAGTATCACAAATGATTTCATACGTGTTTAATTTTACATATCTTTCAACGAAAAAATGGTCAACCGGGTTGGTAAAAGCAGTTGAAAAAAAACTGAAGATTTTTAGTCCAAAATATTCTTTTGAATTTGTTGCAATGTTGAAATAGTTGAATGTGACGAGAAGGCGTTTATTCTCGCTTGACGCTGCATCGTGTTTATGAGTGTTCTACTAAGTAAAACAATTGAATTGTTTGACTGAGATAGTGGAAACAATGATATCAACGTGGAGATAGTTGTAGATGAGTTAAAGTGGCTAATATGCACAACGTTCAATAAAGAGTTTCCGGAAAATTTTATCGTCAAAGGAATGGAGTGGTGGTGGAGCCACCAACAGACTTTGACGACTGGCATTTTTATGGCAAAGCTAGGAAGTAGTTTATCACCTGATCATATAAAATTGTCCATTCCCTATAGACTTTATGTAGACAACATTGCTTATGCGGTAGATGAAACGAAGTGCTTAAGTAACACACTGGTACACTTCAACTTTGCCCATAAAACTATCAACTTAACACTGGAAAATAAAACGCACACGGGTATAGCGTTTTTAGATGTACTCATGTTTCTTCACGACGATGGCCTGATACAACGCACAGTTTACTGCTAGGCCGTCACAAAGATAAAAATGGGACTTGGTCTGTTGTTTGATAGATAGAGCTTGAAAAATGTGCTGAAATGATATCAGAGGTGAAAGACAGTTTCTCTTTGACATTGTAGTTGAAAACAGTTTATTCCCACTCACGTACTAATGGACACTAAGGTAGGTATACCACAAACTGCGGACATAAATATCATTTATGTTTCGCTTTCTTTCGAAGGTGGTAATTCTGCTGATAACGCACTACGGAGACCTAGCATAACAATTGACGAAACCCATTTCGGAGCTTAATCACGTGCTAGGTTTAATTCCACATCGGTTTTGTCTCTCACGCTGACAGATATATTGACTGTATATGCTGCCCATTTTGTGTTTACCGTTTCGTTTATTCCTGTGGAACAAGTTGCGATGGTTCTGCAACACGACGACTATCGGAACGTACCTGGAAACACCATCCACTGTGTCCAACACGAGGATCGATAAAACCTCGTTCATCTGCAGTCGATGCGCGTCTGCTTTAATTGAACCATCGGATCAATCCGGCCAATACGTTTGATCCGATCTATCAAGTCTGTGGGATGCAATCGGTATAGGTCAAATGTCGTTTATTAGCCGCCACAAAGGTCACTACAGTTCGTTTACATCCATTCTTTTTATACGGTAAAAGAGTCTTACATTTTTGTTTTGTTTTTAAGATAAACTAACTATCCGTGTGAACTTTTTCGAAACCCTTGTTGCGAATAGCTCTTTGACAGTTGTTTGTTGTGGCATCCATAAATGTGCAATGGTCAGCACAGTTACTTCCGCTTCAGAATAATAGAGAAAGATGAATATTTTTAATGGGCGACTTTAAACTTTGCTTTCAATGTTGTTTATTCATAAGTGGTTTGAAGTTCGTTAGCAACCCATCAGCTTCGCAGCTGTTCTTCTGTGTTATTTGGTGAAATTCCTCCTGTTATCCTTCATGATGAATGACTGCGGCCTTTCTTAAATATTGAGTGTAACAAATTGTCTCACTGCCTAGCTCATGAACTTTTCTGCCCATTAGAATGTGATCCATTCTGATGTTCGTCAGCCATGATTGTTTTATCCATGACTGTGAGACCTGCGTAGCGATCATTAAACTGATCTGACTTGGATCTCGTTCAAGGTGACTTTGTACAACATTAAACGAGTAATAATTCAAGTGGTATTGAAGTATTTGAAAAATTTTAGCAAAGCACATTTTTGGCAAAGCCCTATCTATAATCCCACCAACTGAAAGCATGAAAAACAAAGTGTGACTATCAACCTCAGTCAGCTGACTAACATTTAAATATCGTATTGGTTACTGAAGATAGTTTTGCAAATCGTTTCAGCTAAACAGGTCTGAGCAATCCTCACAGTTAACCTATGCTTGTCGGTTTAGCCTCGTCATACCCTTATGGTTTCTTTAACAGAGCGTGTTAGCAACTGAGATACACTCTCCTCCAGACGAGAAGTAAATCATTCATGTGCATATCATCTTTACCAGTGTACGTTTTTATCGGTAATGACGACGGAGCGTCAAAAACCAGGATTGTAAAACAGTTGACGATGAACAGATGTAGTGGAAAGCTGTCCTATATATACGTTTATATATATATATATATATATATATATGTAAATATACATGATTAACAGTGTTCTCGTGAAAGCGACCGTCTAAGAAGGATGACAGACGTCTGCGCGAACGTTAAAAGGCGAGTCGTTTTACATGTGTACCAGTGTTGTCAAGATCGCACTACCTATTAGCTTCAATAACAGCATTTGGACTGAGGGTAAGTCCCAACTACTTAAAGTACACATCACCAGAGGAAAGTGTGTCCCTTAATAGAAACGCTTAACTACGTCTCCACAGTCAATGTGCTGCGCAGGTATCTTTACCAATGAGCACACCTCGAACTGTTTACAATGCAATCAACCAAAGTGTAACGGAGCAAAGTAAGGATTTCATCCGTTAACGTGTTAACTAAAACATGCAAAAGAAGTCTAGTTAGATGAGTGCAGCAACTGTTGGAATCAGGAATACCGACCAAATGAACGGATTTTTTAGTGCCAAACACAAAGGTCACTGTACTGTTGCCATTCATTTTTACCAAACACTCCGAAATAACGAAAATCATGTGGCATATCTTTGACGAAAATTGAAAGTTGACGCTTTTTGTGGACATGTACGTTTTGTCTGTTATGATTAACGATAAAGTGATCCTAATGGCTCTACCAACGAGCCAATTTAGATGTCGATAAACCTGGCAAATTCAATGTCTTTTAACAATTCAGAGTTGCAATCAAACTCCGGAATGAAACATAAATACTTGAGGAAAATCTACTGGATTCACTGTCTATTCAAATTAAGACACCAAGGAGAACCTAGTGGCAGATAATTTCAACTTCGCACTGGGATTCAACATCATGACTGCACAAACAGTTTCATTGTTATATATACGTATATTCACCAGGTTCAATGTCTTCTGTCGGTTTCTTTAATACTGAGGTCTTTCAACGGTCCTGAAACCAGTTCAAGGCCTCTTCTCTGTAACTTACATGGAATGCTCGAATTCAAACACGATTCATAGGGTCTTTCTAAGTCCCGAATTCTTTCGTATGAATTACCTTACAAATTGGAATGGCTGTACACATCTAATCATCTGTCTAATAAATAAAATAAAGACCAATAACTGGCCATAATGTACCACTTGTTCAGCGGGCGTCCAAAAGTTAACAGAACCGTCCGCTTTCACTGGTTAGTCCCAGTGATTACCAACAACACTCAATCATGTTGAGTCTGGTAGGTACCACTCACATCACAATCAAACTTGTCATCTGTGATCAGTTATCAGAATTGTGAATCCTCACTGAGTTTTATTTTGGTCACACAATCCTGTAACACAAGGTTGATTCCGGCCTGTGAGAAATAAACGCCGCAGCTGCTGCAGAAAGCAACGTATAAGGTTTGATCAGAAAAAAATCAAGCAAGAGCCACTTTTATAAATGAAATGGGATGACTAAGGCATTCTTGTGTTAACATTTATCCGAAAAGCATACCAGTGTTGTTAAAAAGTGCAATTTACTCCGCTACCTGCAAGTCTCATTCATAATATATTCTTAAAACTGTCGTTTAGAGAAGCCATTGTGTTTACATTAATTCACTAGGTGGACTTTCTATTCACCTAACCCAGTGTTCAGGTGAAGAATGATTAGGATTTCTGACTTCTCAAATAGGCCACAAAATTATCGGCTAAGCACATTCAAGGTATATAAATGTGGATGTCGAACGTCCAGGGTTAAGATTCAGAATGGAACCGTAGTCACCGAGGAATCGTGAAAATGGGTGTGACAGCCATCATATAGCAAGTCAACTAGAACCAGCAGGCAGTCAGAGTCATTAGGTGTGGTGCGCTTTTTGATTAAGCAACACGCGATTTACTAGCTTATGGAGTTTTCCGTTCTGTCCGTATTAACTCAGAGTGCATTTCACTCGGTCGCCGGTTGTTTGTTTTTGCCTTAGAGAAGACATTGCTGGTGACGGTAGTGTTGCTGTGATAACAAACGTAGTTCGTCACAATTTATTACAGGGAATTATGCTTGCTAAAATCGTTTGTAGAAGACGATTAAAGAAAGCCAACCGAATTGTTCGAACACAATCTGTGGAACGAAAAACGTTTGTCTGCATTATTTTAGTTCATTACCCCTAGCTAACTAACCGAAGATTCCACGCACTGGTCCATCGGACATATGTTTTACATGAGATTCTAAACATTGCCTTCAATCTTGTGAAACTTCACTATCCAAAATTTTGATGGGTTGCCGGATATCAGAGTCTGTTCGTCAAGTAGCTCAGTATTTACGAAAATTATGTATTTCATTTCTGGGGTGAAAAATTGTTGAAAACCCCACGACGGTTGATGACATCTTGATGACGTACGACTTTTTATCCGCCATAAAACGTCATTCAGATGAATAGGAAAAGAATAACAGTAATAGACTGTGGCACACAAAGTTGAGATATGTTTCTGATGAGTGCACATAAGAAAGGAAATAATTGTGAACTGTCAGCTAAGACTGGATAATCCGGGAAAACAGTAGCGGTATCAGAGAAATTCCGCAATAAATATACTGTGGATAGGGTTGAAAAATTTGAACATTGTGTTTGACATGGTTTCATTCATAATTGTTAGCTCCGGCCAAGTAGTTGAACAAAGGGATGTTTATCTTTGCAACAGTTACAAGTACGTCTAACGTAAATAAGTCAAAGGGAGCTCACTTATTAGCTCCATGTCATTGCCGGCAAAAAGGAATGTTTGGTCCATTGTAAATAAATCGGTGCCGCAGCGTTATCCATCTTGTTTTTGTTAATATCGTGTACTCTGCTCCCAGTCACCCTTAGTTCCGTAAGTATACAAGGAAGTTATACGTAAACAAGTTTGGATATTTGTTGTGATGACAGAAAGTTACCCTGAAATTACCGCTAGCTAAACTGCAAACATAGACCACTGGCAGTGTTGAGCAGTACAAACAGTTTATGTGAACTGAAACAGGTGATCACAACACCCGGATACTGTAATAACTGAGGTCGTAAATCAAGCAGTGTAATCAGTGTTCCCGACCGGTGTGGATGGTAGACTGACGATAATTTGTAGTTTCTGAAGTGCAGAAAGAAGTACCACCAGAAAGGCGGTTGAAACCGCAAGGTACGTACACGCAACTGTACATGGTTGCGGAGGCAAACAAATTAGGGATTCTTTTAAGTCTAGTGAGATAAAGTTACAAGTAATTATCGAAAAAAAACGGTGTAGCGAACAAGCTCCTTTCGGTTATTCAGCATCAGGCCAATTACATAACGTTTCTGTGAAACAGAGTTGTCAGGGTGAAAAGAACA